>PRKT01000206.1:871764-903439 GCA_003671525.1 Saccostrea glomerata | reverse complement strand
TGGAGCTCTTTTCTATACTTTCCCCATTATTAAATTTCATCACAGGCCTAGAAATTGTATATTTATTCACAGAAAATATTTCTGCCGAATAACTTTGTTTTTCACCTCGTAGGTACAGATCTAAGGCCAATTTTCTTTGCTCCTCTGACATTTCGTCTGCTCTCCATTGTTTACAATGAAAACACAAGAGAGTTGAAACAAGGGAAGCAACTGACATTGGGTGCGAGGGGAAATCATACGGCCAATATATTTTTACCAACCCATATTGTTTTTTTTAAGTGTGCTAGATTCTAATTTAGGATTACACCTCAAAAAAGTTGCATCAATTTTGGCACGTCACCGGAAGATTGATCTCCAAAACTGCATGTACATAGAAAATATTGTTAATCATTGCCAGTCATTTTAAATACTAGTATAAGTATCAACGTGCGTAAATACAATCAGAATGTTTTAAACAAAATAATTGGGGTATGGCTGGTGACAAAGTATGCCAATGTACAATTTTTTTTTTAAAAGTGGTTGTTGAGTCTTGACAAGTAGCTTGGACTTCTTTTTTTTTTTGCGTGGAAGGGTTGTATTAGTTTTATATAAAGTGTTCAATGATTTATTGATTTTGAAAAAATTGTGTTTTCAAATTTTCTAAAAATCGCTTGGAGTTTCTGGAATACAAAATTCCTCCAATATATTAATTTAATTGTTGTACGAATCGAATTCCTGATCAATTCATTTATTGTTAAATGAAGCGGGTTAAATGAGTTTGTCGACAGGAGATCGATGATTGATCCTCCTTGGCAGCACTAAGAGGGGTGCCCTCCCTTTCTCGTACATTATTGAAAAGACTTCCTGTGGGATATGTAGCCTCGGGAACCAGGCTATGGGATATGTAGTTACGTAAGAATAAATTTCTGTGGTTATGAAAAAAGTCGGAACTCCACCTCTCCTTCCTACCCTTAAGAAATAAGATTTTGGAGAATGAAAAAATGTTTGTCAGTTTGGTTGATTCATTTTTCTGTGGCAGCACCACCCCCACCCCCCACCACTCAAAAATGGTCCTACGTGCTCCTGCTCTCTTAGGAATTTCACAGATTAAACAAAATTCTTAAATGTAGCAAATTTGTGGTACAATTCTAAAAATTATACAAATTGATATGAATTTGGAAGTAGAATTCACTTTCGTATTAATCATAACCTCACAAAATTTATATCAGCTTCTAAACGTTGGTCCTTTCGATTTCGCTGACATTAAGGTGTGTCATGGGATTATGAATGATAATGATAACAAATATTTTCTTTCTATTTCTTTCTTTACATATATCTTACTCTCTGGACAATCCCATGGCTCACCATAATATCAGTGGAAGGCATGGAGGGCTTGTTACAATGTTTGTGGGAAGCTGGTATAAGTTGTTGTGAGCCTCACAGCTTTCTTTTTCGGTAATATAATTCAAAAGCAATCTTTATTGAAAATGTGTAAATATGTTGTCTTATAACTAAATGACGTTCTCTTTTCAGATAATCATAAAATAGATTTTAATGAATTTTTACGCTTCGTGAAAATGACCTACATAGACCCTGAGGAGATGAGGTGTAACTTGATGGAAGCGTTTAAAGTATTTGATAAAAATGGTGACGGATTTATAACATTACAGGAACTGACATCAGCAATGACTGAAATGGGAGAGAGTCTCTCCGAACACGAGTTTAAAGAAATGATTCGAACCGCAGACCGCAATGGAGATGGAAAAATTAATTATGAGGGTTAGATATTCAAATAGTATATAGTTAATAAATAAATATTTTTATAATATATTTCAAAGAAATGTCTTAATGATTATTTCAATTAAGATAAAAATATAGAAACAGTCTTTTTTAAAATTATTTTTCTGTGATTGATAGTTTTAAAGTGTACTTATCCGAACTTGTTTTGTTTTGTTTTGTAGAATATGTTGCGGTGATGTGCATGAATATGGATGGAAAGTGCCCAAAATAACACCTGTGGACAAAAATATCTGAATTTGACACAATCTTTTATTTGGCAGCTGCACAAGTGTTATCTATTGGTAGTCACACATTAATATGACTGTCATCAGATAATATATACAAACTTACTGATTAAAGAAATTGGCAATCTCTGATAAATACTCAGTGGCGGCCACTAGATAAAATATTCTTGTATCTTGACATCATTGGGCTTCCGTAGATTTTCTTTCAGCAGGTCATAAACTGATGAAGGACTTTCAAAGAACAGTGCGATGTAAGGAGTAATACATATTTAACTATTCAGCTTCAACTTGAAATCCATGTAGTTTGAAAATAATTGTTTCTGTAGTGGACGACACACTTTTAAATGCAAGATGTATCAATATATAAAATACAATGCATCTTTTACATGTAGTTGATTTATGTTGTTTAGTTAATTTTATTTATTATTTTTTGAGCGATGGTTGTTTATAACTAGTAATTCAAGAAGGTAATCATGAAGGTAAACTCTTCATAAAGGTTATTGTTTCTGAATTCAAAATTGTTTTACCTTACATATACTACTAAGATCCAGCAATGGATGTACGTATTTCGTTTTCCTAATAACACATACAGGTACTAGTATTATACCTGTCCAAAATAGAGAAAAATTTATACTAAGTTAACGTACATGTAATAACCAGTGTAGAAAATTCATAGAATTACATGAAAGCATTGATAGTTATATCTAACAAAATAAATTAATTTTCTTGAAATTATTTCTCTCTCTTAACAAGGTTGGATTCTAATATTTAAAGTCTTCAGATTTTTTTCAAGTATATTTTTAGTTTCTACACACATAGCTTAATTAAAAATCAAAACAAAAATTTAGGTCAGTATGCTTCTTTGGCACTACAGTACATTTAATATTAGTATGACCTTTTTGCACTAAAATGTGTGTTTTTATCAAAAATCATATCATCGGCGTTTTTCCTCCAAAATTTTTATCAAAATATATCAAAGGGACAAAATTAACTATTAGTCTTTTTAAACACACACAATAGTGACTGAGTAAGTTTCAAATTGCAACTCATTATGAATTATTTGACCTTTTCGCACTCTCAAAATGTAATGTTTCTGGCATTGAAAATTTTTAACAGAAAAGAAAAACATTTAAAAAGTCAAACTTTTGCTGAATTTAAGCAGATTGATCAAAGTTATCTTATATGATCAGAAAATAAAAACAAAGATGGAGGTCTTTGATGTAAATTTTCAGATATTACTGAAAAGGTTTAATTTTATGTAAACGACTTACGGGTGTGACCGGTCGATCGGCAGGGGATTCTCACTCCTTCATGGCACCCGATCCCACCTCTGATGTTTTAGACGTCCGCTGATTGTCCAGAGAGTAAGATATATGTAAAGAAAGAAATAGAAAGAAAATATTTGTTATCATTATCATTCATAATCCCATGACACACCTTAATGTCAGCGAAATCGAAAGGACCAACGTTTAGAAGCTGATATAAATTTTGTGAGGTTATGATTAACACGAAAGTGAATTCTACTTCCAAATTCATATCAATTTGTATAATTTTTAGAATTGTACCACAAATTTGCTACATTTAAGAATTTTGTTTAATCTGTGAACATTTTAAAGTACTAGTATATGATAACAAAACCAAAGTTTTACTGTCACTATCCACTTCGTCGATCATCAAGCGTATTTCTTTCAGGGTGGGATTCAGACGAAGTCTTCGTAACGCCGTCCCGAGTTCTGTCTCATCAATATACCCGTTACCATCTCGGTCAAAATCTTGAAAAACTGCTTTGGCCTCTACAAATTGGTTTTGTAATCAAGTGTTTATATGTATAGCGATATTCCTTACTTGTACGAATAATAGAAAATGTATTTAAATAAATCTAACTTACCCTGAAGTTTATCAGCGTCCAATTCCATGTTGTTTTCTAAACACAAATAAAAAAATTCGTTGACACCACAAATAGCAACAACGAAGCGTGTTTAGAAATTTCCAAATATAAAAACTAATTTACACGACTAAATATAAACTGTGAGTGTATTATAAGAAATACATAGACTAACCAGTAATACTGCCAAGTATCTTCATTTATTCATCATGTTCATATTCATTTTTCATTTATTTTCAAACGACTGTGACTGTTTGAATTAAACATAGTCCGCTGATCGATCGATCAGCGAATGTTGGGGATTTAAATGTAAAACCTACCATAACAAAGCTAAGAATTTATAAACCTCAAATGTAATGACTAATCCATCGAAGGCGATCAGTTGTCAAAAATAACTTTTATGAATTCTTATTATCCTTTCCTCATTTCCTGTTACTAGTATTTTTGAAATGTATATCTAAGCTCTGCTGGGTTTTCTTAAAGGATATTTACAGTTTCTTATGCGAGGTTTTCAAGGGATCTCTCTCTCTCTCTCTCTCACTCTCCAGCTTGGGGGATAAGGAATTATTACTAGTACATGGAATTGTGTTCAGGTTGCAAACACATTTCAGATAAAATTTACATTGGATGACATGCAAGATTGGATCGATAGGATGGTACTTTGTCTAGTAGACAGCATGTTAACTCCGAAATTAACAAATCCCACACTAAACCTGCATGATTGTAATGTTCCACCCAAAATGGTTTTAAGCGCTTTAGATGTACATCAACTACATTTTCTGTATGATTATTTATGAATGTTGCATTCTAAGATACTAACATGCTGTCAGCTTACAGGAAAATACTTATTTACGGAGTTCTAATTTCTATAGGTACATCTCTCTCTCGCTCTCGCTCTCTCTCTCTCTCGCTCTCTATCTCTCTCTCTCATGATTTCAATATTAACTATGTTTAGCTGCGGGATGTCCACCAGGGTGGCAGCTATTCCGGAACTCCTGCTATCATGTGTCATTAGAGGAGGAATCGTGGATGGATGGGATGGTAATATGCCTTTTATTGTACCGGTTATGTCTTTATTGCGGTAAGACTAAATCTTAATACATCACGTATACAATTCTTTACATAACGCATCAGGTAACTATTTACTTTTTAAAAATTATTTTTGACAGAAAATGTGTGAAATACATGGTGGTACTTTGGCTCAAGTAGAGACAGCAGAAGAAGATGAATATATAGCTCAACAAATGCGTATGCATTCAAGTGAGTTTTATTCTTAAAACTGTATAAAAATGATTCGGTTTCACTGTCAACCATGTTTGTGGACAGTGAGTTCAACTCTTCGAATGACTTTGAAAATAATTCTAGAAGAATGAGTAGACTCTTGAGGTTATAAAAGAAATGTGACTGTCATAACAGATATTGTAACATCTCGTAAAAACGAGATAATAAGTAAGTCGTTTTCACGAGATAATAAGTCGTCTTATCTTTCATCATTGAATCAAATGCTAACTGACGTTATTCATACTAATTGTTAGTCCATTTTTAAAACACTGAATTGACGATGGATTTTTCCGTTATTTTCCAATCATAACAAGAAGCACACGGCTCCAGTCGGCAGGGGATTCTCACTCCTCCATGGCACCTGATCTCAACTCTGATGTTTTTGAGGTCCGTGTTTACTCTGCTCCTATTTTGTACTGTTTTATGGACTTTGATATTGAATACTGTTCGTTATTTCCATATCCTTCATTTCACGAGATATTATGTCGTTTTCACGAGATAATGTCATTTTCAAGAGATATCTCGTTTTTCGCGAGATAATGTTCCTCATCTTAAAAATATAATTACGTGTCCTAAATGTACCACCATATGACTGGAAATTCGTTAATAAACGAAAGGTTTGTCAATCTTCATGCAGGGCATGAACTATCCACTTACTTCAAATTCTAGAGAACAGTAATATCTCAACCAGTCTTCATTTCTTCTCTATAAAATTTCACAGGTTTTCAATATTTGTAATTGATGATGGATGAATTATGTTATTTCTACTATCATTATCTGATACTTTTACAATGAAACATGTACATTTCCGAATGATCACTGCTATTCGCTGTTTAATGATTTAAATCAGATCTTTGATCCGCTTGTATGCTCACTGCTAACATTCAAAACAGATGGATTTTTCTATAATGTGATATACATAATTTATATTAAATCTGAATGAAACATTTCCTGTATTGATCTTTGATTTTAATAGCAAAACTAATTAAGAGCAATTCTGGCCTAAACAGGCATTTACAACACTTCCTTTTACAAGACTACTTCCTCTCATTCAGGATTTATACATTTAAAAAATAAATCACTCTTCTCTTGCCAATATCACAATGATTTCTTTGTAGAAAACTCCATCTATAAAATATCTACTCCAAGGTGTTTGTATATGACTTACATTCAAATCATTTAGATCATATTTGTTTCCAGATTTTAGAAATCTTAAGAACTGGGGCATAGAAACTTGACAATAAATTATTTATTACCTGCTTTCTTCCCTTACATTTCACATTGCAACACAAATTTTGTCCAGTCTGCATGTTATAACATATTACCAAAAAAAAAAATTGTGCACAGTTACCAGTAAATTACATTCACATTTTCGAGTTCTGTCCATATAATCTAGAGCACTAGTTGCGAAAAAAAAATCTCAAAAAAGGGAGAATTAACCCAACAAACTGACGGCAGACTAAACACCCAATACTTGTCAGTGAATTTTATTTACACAAGTGTTTTACAGCGCCTGATTCTACCTTACTTTTTTTTTTAGAACCTCTACATGCAGACAACTTTTTTTTTTCATTTCCTTCCAATATCTTTTTTTATAATCTATTAATGTTACAGGACATGTACTTCGATTCCCAGAATTTCTTCCTTACCCATCTCCCTAGTTATAATTATTTCCTGTACACCGCAAACTTCCTGTCATTCTTTTCAGAATAAAGCCATGTTACTTATTGGATAATGTGTCTATTCTTTAGCTTCTCGAATTTAGCAAAACACTCAAGTCACACTGCACTGTGCATACAATATATATCCAGTTAAAAGTATCACAAACTTGTATATCAAAGACATATATAACAGTAACTGTTGTATCAGTGCATTTTATAGTCTGACTGTCACTACATCACACTTCCTTCAACACACTGAGAAAGTATAAAACAGCCATAATTAAAGGTGATCAGACTGCCAAAAAGTTAAGTGCTGGTAGTTCATCATTTATTTAGTACATGACTGCAGCATCTGATCGGATTATATACATATACTGACAACATCATCAAAGCTTACTTTTTTTACAATGTAAAAAAATCAATAGTCTAATGTGGAATGAGTGTTGTACAATGCCAGATATCAATTTTGTTTACAACTCCTTTCATGGAAGCGCTTCTGTGAGAGTGCTAGAATATGTACATAGAACATTGTGGGACAATTGAAGTTACATATATTATGCATTACTAGGGGCCCGCCCCTAAATAAATATTATATAAAAGGTGTATACATATCTTTATTATGGAGAAACTTACCTCTGAAAAACCCAGCGGGGGTATTTTGTCCCGTTTGGACAGTTCCAGTTTCTTATATTTTGTGTTTTTCCCAGCTTTATAAATCTATCTTATAATTAACCATACATTTAACTCCTATTCTTAAATGTTTATTTACCTTTCAACGGTTCAAGAAGAGTATTTTGTGGAAGTGGACGTAAAACTGGGAATCTTTTAGACAGACATTCCAAATCGAGGGTTTACAATGCATGGATCTGTAGCTTTCTGCTGTTTCTGTCCGAATTTTCTCAAGCAGAAAGCTACAGTTCTGCAGCTACCTCTGTTGATGATTTAAGTTTCCTTCTTTTCCGTCAGTTTTTCCATCCGTTCCTTTGTCATTCTGTCCCATTCTGCATCCCCCTCACTCCAATCTGCATTCTTTTCACTTCATTGATTTTTTTTTATGGAATGACAGCTTATTTAGTTTTTAAGTGGAACCAGATTTCCATACCTTAGACAATTAAAAAGACTATAATTCCATCAAAAATCATTCAAAGCGGAACAGAATGCAAACTTAGTCTATAATTAACTGATCAAGGTAAACACACGCACACACACACACCCTCCCAAACTCAATATCCAAGCATTTAAAAGATGTAGAAAACTAAGTGGGAAAGACAGACAGAAAAGAAGGAAACATAGTCCTTTCCAGTTTTATCAGTAGGGGAATAAATATCTTTGATGCTCTCAGTAATACAATGGACTAAACAGTATTATTGAGGAAAAGATAATAGAATTGTTTGGACTAAAAATATGTACATGTATAAAAGAATTTGAGAAGATATTATGAATTATTATGTTTTATTACACAAAGAACTGTAAGACCAAATATTTTTATTTTCAAATAAATTTTAGAATGTAGCTTAGAATTAAAAGGCTATGCAAGATTCAGAAAAAACATGGTTACCCTTTCAGTTCGGAGTTGCTGTGGTGATAACCAATCAGGTTGTAGCACAGGTTGATGGAGCTGCCATGTTTACTGCTGATCCTAAAAAGCCTATTGGGGGAAACATCATAGCACATGCTTCAACTACCAGGTATTTACTTTATTATAATAACTGGTATAAAAAAGAGCTTTCAGTGTTGTTAATATCTCACTTCAACAATGAATGTTATACCCTTGACATTGGCTTCCAAGGTTAAAGTTTTAGGTGCAGTTTTCCTTTGAAGTACTTCTATGCCCTACATTAATCAGAGTTAATGAGGCTTGGAAGATACTTCAAGTGTGTTTCAGATGCTGCAATTTCAGCAAAGAATTGACCAGATAAAAGTTTTTGATACAGGTTAAAGTTTTTGGTGCAGTCCTCATTTCCAAGTAACTATAAGCCCTGTGTTGACTTTACTTGCATGAATGCACACTAATGATACATCTAGGGGTTCTCACTAATGGACTTGCTGGATCTGAACATACATTTTCTAGATAATGGACCATGTTTTAGTTTTGGGTGCAGGTTTATTGCTAAGAAACTATTAGGCCTATCAAATTTGCATGAATGATGTATTAAGAGATGAACACTCAAATTTGCTTTAAATGCGGGATTTTAAAAGAGCAATAAACGTTTCATTTTTGGATCAAGGGCAATCCTCATGTTTTAATTCTTTGCTGAAGATTGACAAATACGCTTATTTTCTGCAAAATTCAAGAATATTGTATTTTCACAGTCTGTTTTCCAATACATGTAGCTGGATTCTCAAGGAGAAATTTTGTTATATGAAATGAGAACACCAAGTCTACTTTATTTTGAGATATGAAATGAGACAGTGGGTTATAGCCATTTTATTGATTTAAGGACAGGCCATTTTATGCATAACGTGAACCTACATGAACTTGTATCTAATTTCATTACTGTAAACCAACTCTTATTTGTGTGTGAGAAATATTTTATGACCTACTTTAAGTAGCGATTATTAATCGCTATAAATCATTTATTTTGCTTTGTTTTTGTAGAAAATGTTTCGTTATTCTTGAAAATTAATCGCCGCGGACTAATTTAAAACTGAAGAATCACGAATAAAAGATGACATGAATTATAGTTGGTTCACAGTATATTGTTAAACCTTAACATAATTCTATTTAAACACTGCTATTTTAAGGTTATATCTTAGAAAAGGGAGAGGGGAGACAAGGATCTGTAAAATTTACGACTCACCGTGTTTACCCGAGGCTGAGGCCATGTTCGCCATCAATGCTGACGGAATCGGGGACGCCAAGGACTGAAGTGTTATAAATAACTGACATGTGATAAAGGACTGATTCCGGTCCAATCAGAAGTGTTCAACACTGCAGGGACACCCAGCCCTAGATTTCTCCAGATCCTAGAAAATGTGTTACTTCAGAATAGAAGTGTACTAAGAACTGTGAGAAAAGATGCTTTATTATCTAGGATCTTAATGCACATGTAATGCATTCAAATGCGTGCACTGTATGTTTTTGTTATTTTTTCTTATAAATTATGTGTGCTAAATATGGTCTTATGTTTGCTTTAATGTATTGAACAATTTAAACAAGATCTAGATGTTCATATTAGCAGGTATATGGCATATACTAATGTTCTTGAGGTTTATAAATCAAATGCTATACAACAACACTATGAGCAAGCATTAATACTGTATACAGGGTTCTCCCCCATTTTATTTTCCTTATTTTATACCTGCTAACAAATTTTATAAATAATTTGTGTTTTCCTTTAAACATTTGACCCCTTTTGACAAGGGAGTAAGGCTCAAAAATCATTCACCCCAAATTTCCCTGTTTTCAGGTGATGTATATGTATGTATATTCATTTTCATAAGCAAACTATGAATTTTCATTGTATTCCCAGTAACATGTCTGTATTTTGTTAATGTATTTCTATTTGTAGTTACATGTATTTGTTTGTATAAATACAACTTAGGAGGTAAGAAATTTGTAAATTCTGTCAATTGGCAGACTTTATGCTCTGTCAGTGATTGTAAAGTGTTCCAAGGCCAAACGAATACTGGGTAAATTCTGCTATTGAGATTCAAACTTCATTCTTTTTTTGCATGATTTTATTTGAGTACATTAATCAAATCAGTCATGTCATGAATTTCATGTCACTTGTTCAGACACTTATTATTTTGGATGAAGAAAACCTTCTGAGTTTATTATTGGATTCAAGTTTTTACAAAATATGATAGAGGGTTTTTCTACTATTTGCATTATAGTGTCTGATCTTTGTTGTTTTGATTCAATGCTAGTAAATAGGATATTTTAGTTGTACCAGATTCTTTTTCATATTCTGAATATGTTGAAGATGTCAATGTTTAATTATATCTTAATCATATTGAATAAAAGATGGAATAATTTTTTGTGTGTGCTGGTATACTCTTGGACAAAATACTAGGGTATTTTGAATTGAAAACGATACATATTTGTGAAACACTGATATCCCCTTATGGCAACTTTGATATATCGAAATCAAAACTTTCTCAAATGCAATATAATAATAGAGGTCATGAAAAGAAATGTTATGGGGAAAGGACAAGGTCATAGGTTAAAAAGAAATTCCGTTGCAAAGAAGGACAGGAGCTCAAAATTAGGAGGTTTGAATTTTTAGCTCTCCTGAGCCGTAAGCTCAAGTGAGCTTTTCTGATCAAAATTTGTCCGCTGGCATTGTTGTTGTAAACTTTTCACATTTTCATCTTCTTCTCCAGAACCACTGGGCCAATTTCAACCAAACATGCCAAAAATTTTCCTTAAGTGAAGGGGATTCATTTTGTGTTCAAATGAAGGGCCAAACCCTCTTCCAAGGGTAGATCATTATGAATTAGAGGAAGATCATTTATATATAGTAAAAATAAAATGGCCCTAAAATAGAACCTTGTGGCACACCTGCTGTGATGGGCATAAATTTAGAGGAATAAGTACCTAATTTTACACATTGTGTTCTGGAGCTCAAATAGGAATAAAACCATTTAATTGACATTTGGTCAAAGTGATACAACTTAAGTTTGTTTATCAGAATATCGTGATTGACTAAATCGAATGCTTTACTAAAGTCTAGAAAAGTTATCCCTACAAGATTTCCTTGATCCATAGCTTGCAACCAATTGTCTGTTAGTTTTGTTAATGCTGTTTGACAGGAATGAAACTCGAGAAAACCAGATTGTGATTTATATATAAGATCAAAAGTAGTAGTAATTCTGAATATATTCTGAATATGTTGAAGATGTCAATGTTTAATTATATCTTAATCATATTGAATAAAAGATGGAATAATTTTTTGTGTGTGCTGGTATACTCTTGGACAAAATACTAGGGTATTTTGAATTGAAAACGATACATATTTGTGAAACACTGATATCCCCATATGACAACTTTGATATATCGAAATCAAAACTTTCTCAAATGCAATATAATAAAAGAGGTCATGAAAAGAAATGTTATGGGGAAAGGACAAGGTCATAGGTTAAAAAGAAATTCCGTTGCAAAGAAGGACAGGAGCTCAAAATTAGGAGGTTTGAATTTTTAGCTCTCCTGAGCCGTAAGCTCAAGTGAGCTTTTCTGATCAAAATTTGTCCGCTGGCATTGTTGTTGTAAAGTTTTCACATTTTCATCTTCTTCTCCAGAACCACTGGGCCAATTTCAACCAAACATGCCACAAATTTTCCTTAAGTGAAGGGGATTCATTTTTTGTTCAAATGAAGGGCCAAGCCCTCTTCCAAGGGTAGATCATTATGAATTAATGGTGTCTGAAAAAAAATCGACGAAACTCGTGGAATCGTCCTCAGGTAGTGTACATGTAGATTCAAGTTTGTTCAAATCATGACCCCTGGGTGTAGGGGGGGGGGGGGGGGGGGGGGGGAGACACAATGGCTGATTAAAGTTTTACATAGGAATATATAGGAAAATCTGTTAAAATCTTCATCTCCAGAACCATTGAGCCAGGAAAGATGAAACTCGTATGGAAGCATCCTCAGGTAGTGTAGATTCAAGTTTGTTCAAATCGTGACCTCTGGGGTTAGGTTGTGTCCAAAATGAGGGATCAAAGTTTTGCATAAGAATATATAGGAAAAAATCTCATGTAATCTTGACATGTAAGCATCTGCAAGTAGTGAAGATCTAAATTTATTGACAAATTGTGGGGGGGGGGGGTCGCAATGGGAGATCAAATAATATGTTAGAAAAATCTTTAAAAAAAATTTCCTTTTTTTTTATCAAGTATGGCAAAATTAAACATGTATGATTTATTGAAATAGTGACATTCTCTAGTAATAGAAATTTCAAATCCCCTCCCCTAACAAGTAAACTTTTCAATACTGAGCTGATTTGTGTTTTTTAATTAGCCCATGTGCTCAGGTGAGCGATGTGACCCATGGCCTCTTGTTTTGTATCTTCTTTACAGTGTATATATAGTGATTATATGTTTGCAATATATATATTTTGCCAGGAAATAAAATTTCTCTGTGAGGATATAATTAAAATATAGCTGTAAAGGACAAAACCACCCGAATTCTTGGAAACAAGCACGAGTTTTCCCCAGGGACCAATAGATAAAGTTTGACCGATATAATCGCCAAGATAACTCCTGGTCAGATAAACTGGCTGTTACTGATTATTTTGTTGATCAACGTGTGAACTCTGTTGGTTTAATATTCACCCATTTGCGTTGACCTCTCAAGATCTTCCCGGTTCCCGTGGCTAACCCTGATTTCTAAATATTAGTTTTATGCGAGTATATTACTGCTTTTGATAAAAAAAAACTACGATATGATATATAACATACATATATGTCCACCAAAACAATACATATAGAATAGAATAGATTTTATTTCCAATCATGGTCCCACTGGGGGCATAACACAGATACAAGTATATCATTACATAAAATAGACAATGTACATAATGAAACATTAAACCAATTTACCCATTGTGGTATGCAAATATTGTAAATACAATAATAGTAATATCATATACAATGTTTTGATATGAATTGATTTTAAAATTTTATAATCTTAAGATTTACTCATTTTCATTTGTAAAAAGCCATGTTAACTTTTCATTATTGAACATAATAAAAAGATTTCAGTTGATGCCACTTGGTGGCCCCACCACAACATATTACTGATAGCGGTATGTAACAGCCCTATTGACCCATTTTGTTGCCCCCCTAATTGTTCGAAACATTATTCAACGTTGTTTACCTTTGTACCCTATTTCAGTTTACAATATTAAAAATTTCAGGTTAGCTAATAATTAGCCCCTTCTTGCTCCTGACACCCCTGAAAGAGCTGAAAAGGGATTATCCCTGAAGTACTTAACTTAATGTATTCCTAGAGCATGTCTCATCAAGTGGTTAAAGATGGTAAAAGCACCCTAGTTTTACTTAGTCTGGGCTCTATATCTCTGTCCGCACCTCCTTCTAATGTTGCTATGCTTCCAAGATAGTTAAATGTTGTTGTGCTGCTCAGGTTGTTTCCATCTAGCTGCAGAACTGTAGCTCTCCGAAAAAATATATATTGATAGACCGGAATATCAATATATATTTTTTCGGAGAGCTACAGATCTGCAGCTAGTTTCCATCTACCTGTATTCTTGCTGGTTTGGTTTTTCATGACATAACTTTTGTTTTCTTAATATTGATTTTCAATCCAATTTATTTCCGTTTGGTGCCACTTTTAAAAGTGAGACAATTCCCAGTCGATACTTCGATAACAAGTTTCTATGAGTTTATGTAAACATTCCCCCTCCCCTGGATAGAGGATAGAGGCATAGTCTGCATGTCATAGTTTATAGCCTTTCTGTATTTTTATGTCACCTGAACCGAAGGCTCGCGTGAGCTTTTCTAATCACAATTTCTCCATTGTCTGTCGTCGTTTCATGAGCGTGAAGTTTGACGTACTTTTCAAAAATTTTAAAATTACTTTAAATTGGCCATAACTTTTGAACGAGAAGAGATATGGTTTTCATATTAAAAATGAATGCGTGTTACCTGTAACAAGACCTTTCTAAATACACTGATTTTTGATCTCGTGACCTTGACCTTGAAGTTTGACATTCTTTTCGAAAACTTTAACCTTGGTCATAACTTTTGGTAGGGAAGATTAAGGGTTTCCACATTTCTTTTGTTATATTACTTGTGAAAAGACCTTTCTAAATATACTATGATCTTTCATTCCATGACATTGACCTTTACGTTTGATCTACCTTTCAAAAATGTTATATTTTTTCTTTCTAAGTTTTGATAGAGAAGAGATAGGGCTTTCATATTTGACATGTGCATTATTCGTGGCAAGATATTTCCGAGCATGCTATGATATCTGACCCCTTGGCCTTGATCCTCATGTTTGATCTAATTTTCTGAAAAATCAACTTTGGTGATAACTTTTGAATGACATATAATAGGGCATTCATATTTGACACAACATGCTATAAATAAAATGATACGAATTTCAATCACCCAGATATACAACAAAGTCAGGGGGCCACAATTTGAATTTGTTCGTTTCTGCTTGGCATAGAGAGCAATAGCAAGTTAGAAAAGTTAATGAAATATTGATGATAACAAGGGAATACCCCTATTCTTTGATTTTTCCAAACTTTCCCTTCGACCAATGTTATCAGAAGACTTACCCCTGTATTTTTTGTGAACATTGTCCTAAAAACTACTTGATAAAACTTTTATGGTTATCCCAGAAGTTTGTTTGTCAATCCTATCAACTTAAGACCTCTCCTCGGTCATTATTGATATTTTCTAGAGAAAAAGAAACTATATTCACCGTCAAAAGATATTTGTTTATGTTTTTAATATCAATATGTTTATTACAACTATGACCTTCCAAAGATTGAAAAATAATACTAATTTTTTGTAATATCTATATTTTTTTAAAACAAAATATTAAAAAAATCTTTCAAATTTCAAGTTGAACGTTATAATGTAGGCTTACTTATAAGTTTACCTAATAATTAATATCATGACTAATGAATTAAACTGTCAAACTTCAGTAAATGTATTATTATTTTGCTTTAAAAAGTTTGCCTTACTTTGATTTCTTTCTGATTTTTTTTTTATGATTTAAATAAAAATGTTAAATTATCAATTTGAAGAATTAATACTCGCTAAAATAAAAACTATAGTAATTGTAAACATATACCTAATATTTCTACTAAAAAATTTACAAATCCGTTTTTATTTTTCTAAAAATCACTACGCGAAAGCACCATAAATCATGGTTCTGGCTAATCAGCTGGCGAGGAGGGGAATACCGAATAACCGCTGGATCACCCGGGAAATACAGGTGATTTCTATACAGGAAGTTACCTAGTCCCCACGGCTTCCTTATTACGAGACATTCCTTTATGTTGGCCAAGTGAGTATGTCATAAATTTTTTACTTATAACAACCAGTATATAAGAAAAAAATCCATTTTATTCTGCAAAATATTATGAATAAATTTACGGAATGATTTCCAAAATTCTTAAGCTTATGGTAAGACAATTGGTATAATTTTAAAAAAAAAGAAAATGTTATTTAAAGAGAAACTTGAATTTTCACTTAAATTTTTAAAGTAATCTTACTTTTTTTTCTTTAAATTTATATGTAAAAGATTTATAATCCATTGATACATTAATAAAATCTAAAAATTCAACTTTTTGCAGAAATCAGCAAAAAATTTAATTGCTGAACTAAATACACGAAAAAAAAATATCTTCACTTAAATTCTAGAGGTAATCTTTAAATAAAATATACTTTAATCTTTAATTAAAAGTATTATAGTCAATTGATACCTTAATTGATCAATAAAATATAAAAATTCATTTTTTTAATATCAGCAAAAAATTGAAGAGCAGAAATAAATTCAAAAAAACTTTTAAAAATCCTTAAAAATGAAAATTAAAAAAAAAAGATAAAAAAAAGAGAACTAAAAAAGAGCAAAAAATATCAAGAGTTAAAGCAAATTAAGCAATGATGTTCTCCCCCAATTTTTTTTACAAGCAAGAAATGATTAGGCAGAGTATGGCTGCAACATTCATACTAGTTCGAAATATATGGCGTTTTCCAGGCTTTTTTTTTAACGATTTTGATATTTTCAGAACCGGCGCCATTACGAAAACTGGAAAATCGCCGCCTCCAACCGGAGGCGGCATTCTCGAGTTGATTTTAGATACTTGCTAACCGAATTAAATTTTAAAGTCACAAATTATCAATAGTACAATACTTTTAGTACTTACCAATATCGTTTTTATGGTTCATTTATAAAGTATACAATCCGTTGATAAGATTTTATCACATTGTCGAAATTTGTCTTCGTTATGTGCATTTTAAAATCTTGCAAGTCCTGTTAGGAAATGTGGAGTGATATTTTCTCTTCATCGATATGGTGATTACTAGAGGCTTTCTGCTTTTGATAAATTGTGAATTCGGTATTGAAAATAAACTCCGGTTAGAGACGGCGAAATTTCCTGTTTTCAAAATGGCACCGATTCTGACGTTTTCCTGGCACGTTAAATCTAAAAATCGAAAAAAAAAAAGCGTGGAAAACGTCAGATATTTCGGACTACATTCATACATGACGTCGTGCACAATATTGGGGCTGATTTTGTAACGTCAAAATATACTTTTCTGACGTTATTGCATATGTCGTTTAAGCGTAAAAACGTCAAAAATTCAAGGCGTAACAAATCAGACTAGACATTCAATTTTTGCTCCTGTTTTCTTAAAAATTTCTTATTTATTATTGTTTCTTTGAATGCAAATTTTTATTTATTTGCACATTTCAAAAATAATATTTCATCTGTTAAAAGTTGCCCCAGCAAATAGAGAATACAGCTCATATTGGTGTAATACGCCCGGTTAAATATCATAATACGCATATTTGTGTCGTAGTAACAAAACCGACTAGACATCAAAATCGCTCTATTAATCTCACCTACTGCTTGCTTAAAATTTTTAAAAGAAAAATTTGACAACTTCTTGATTTGCACATTTCAATTATCAACTTAGTTTTACAAAAAGAACCCATTATATAGTAAAATATCTTTATCAAAAATTCTATATTTTCTTGTAATTTGTCAAGATTACGGCATGTTACGGAACGCTTCCTATTTTACGAACAGTCGGAACAATCCGTAAATTAGAAATTTATCAATGAATGTTGTGTGACATCATCACAGGAAGTTATAGAAGATTGGTACACACCGCCAGAAAAATCCATGTCGCCAAAACGATGAAATGACCAAAAATACCAACGACCGTCGTTTACAGTGTTACAAGTTACGCAATTTCAAACCCCAATACTATACAGTGAAAAACATGTATATTTACATCCGCTGAATATTTTCTCCTTTATTTCTTAAGAAAACCCATTGCGTTAATCACTGCATGAACTACAATCGGCATGTCGCCTGTACAGATTTCTTGATCAGTGGCTGTTCCATCAATGAAACATATAAAAACGTTCGCTTCATTATTAATCCTACTTTAAATGATTATTTAAACAGATATAAATATAAACAATAAAATGTCTTTCTTTGTTTGTTAATACTGGAATTAACGGTCGCAGCTATTCCATAATAACAAACAAAGAAAGCATTTCCTTGTTTAAATACATAGTTTACTTCGGAATAAAGTTTGACCCAGACCTTACAGGAAAGATTTGCACAGTAATGGAAGAATTTTTAACTTGTAACTTTTCTTCTTTTCCTTGTTTGTTTGTTTGCTTGTTTTTTTTTGTTTTTGTTTAAAACTATCAAATTTTTTTTAAAAAGCAATTAATATTGAAGATAAAATTGAAAATGTAATATTTTTCAATCTATTTTATAGGTAAAATGTACCTCAAACATTGTTTCTCAAAAGCATCATATCATTATGGATAAAAACTTTTATTTGTAGGTGAGCGTTTTGGCCTTCCACTCAGACATCACTTTCGCCAGATCGGTCTCCCATCGACACGGGACAGAGATGGAAGGGTTCTTTTCACAAGAGTTTGGATATCAACCCCAATGTCGTGCTGACTTTGTCCCAGCTCTTCAGTGTCCTACTACAACACACCAACAGTCTCCATTTTACGACAACGAATTTCTAGGAAAGCGTTCCACGTGTCCGTGGATTATGTGCCGAGATTCGGACTCACTTCGTCAACCACGTGACATTTATTATGCTAAGTGCTTGTGTACGGGATGCAAAGGACAGTCAGGCGAATACTCTTGTCAATCAATATATACATCTATGGTTGTTTCCAGGTTAACTAGAAGAGGTTACCATGAAAACATCATTCGTGTTCCTGTGGGATGTACTTGCGCTAAAAACAGGTAGCTGAAACTCAGCCCGTCTTACTTTGTCAAAAGGGTATTTCATAAAATGAAAAAAAACAAAACAACTGTATTATCAGTATTTTATTTGATGTCTCGCTGCGGTTTTGGTGTAATATGTTTTTACATTAGTAATCAAATATACAAATTGGTACAATGATATTAATTAAATATTATACTTACAATAACTGTAAAATCATAAAACACATGAAAGAATTGTTTGCTTGCCATGTTGTGAATGCTTATATTCTAAGCTCAATCATAAGATATTATTTCAGTGACACTTTTTCTTAATTTTTCGAATTTGAATAAATCATTTTATTCAAATTCAATTAATTTGGTACACTTGCGGACTGTATATCAAGGTAAACTATTCTGTGAATCTATTTAGATAAATGTTAATTTATGTACTTTTTTAATCATGTAAAATACAAGTAAAATAGAATTGTAAATCTTTTTAATAAATCATTTCGTTCAATTCCATAATTAATCTCCTTCAACAATTACACTATTGAATAAACTGATTGAAATAGAAAGATGTATGATTCTGTTAATCTATGGCATGTACAGAATTTCTTCAACATTTATTTCTATCTGATATAGATGAGAGTTATTACTAAAAAATGTGATCAATATTTGTTTAGAGCAAAGTAGAGACCGCCTTGAAACTATTTCTGATTGGAGGGGAGGATATTTACATTTCTAGTAACTTTCTCATTGGTTGAAGACCTTCGTATCGGAGGAAAGAAAAATTTATATGGCCGCTTTGTGAGATATTTAATTTCTTTCTTTCTTAGTATTGTAGAGTATTTTTCAGTATTCTTATAAAACATTTAAATTTATCATTAATCAACAAGTTACCAAACTGATAATTCTTCACTTATTGAAATTCATATGACTGTCTCCCCCAATAGTGAGAATAACAAAATGTGTGTGTGAAACACTTTGCTGCAAAACTGTAGCTCTCTGCTTGAGAAAATGAGGACAGATAAAGCAAAGAGCTACAGATCCAAGCGTTTTAAATACCTTCGATATACGCCGACGATTTTTTTTGTCTAATGATCATAAACAAAAAATGAATTACTGCTTTGAAATCTGTTTTTTGGTATTATTCAACCATTTATGAATAGGAAAGGCGCCTTGTTACAACGCACTTAGAAAAATTACGCACTTAAAAAAAATTCAAAGTGCGTTAAATTTGGGACCAAATTAACGCACTTTGAAAAAAATAAAATTTCTTTTCAAAGTGCGTTAATATCAAACATATTAACACACTTTGAAAAAATATGTATGGCTTGGTCAATATTCTTGCAAATCTTAGGTATGATAAATAACTGAACTTGTTTGATAACTCTTCGGTGATGAGGTCACTTTACGATGGGAAAGTGAGCGATTTTGATTTTTTCTATGCTTTAAAAAAATCTTTTCTCTCTTAAATGTAATTATTTTTTTCCAGTTTGCATGCATTTTATGTAAACTAATATTTATCGAAAGTTTTCAACGTCATACCAGTTATACAAATACATATATGTGGGTGTAACATAGGCATCGGTACCGGAAAGGGGGGGGGGGCTTAGGCACACAAATGTTTTGCAAAGATATATATATATATATATATATTATAGGCATTGAAAATTGGGCTTACCTTTGGGGAGGGGGGGTCCGCTTTCATTTTGCTACCGACGGCTATATACAATGTATAAGAAGAAAAAAAAACAGTTGAGCCAGCTACTTCTCCTTGTTCTCAATGAGGTTAAATGTGTACATGTAAATTTAAAAGTTTTTCGAAAGATGAAATTATTACAAATTGATTCTCTCAATTACTAATATCTAAGTCCAGAATATTTTGTTTTATACATATTTTTTCAAAGTGCGTAAAATTTCCCCGCGGTAAAAAAAATGCATATGTACACTCTTAACGCACTTTGAATTTTTTTTCAAAGTGCGTTGATTTTGTCCCAATTTTAACGCACTTTGAAAACATTTTTCAAAGTGCGTAACTTTTTCAAAGTGCGTTGCCACAGCGCCTTTTCATAAATTGTGATATATATGTGGTTCCTGTGGGGTAGGAAACTTCATCTGTTCTGCCTCTGGGAAGTAATCAAAGTAAGCATGCGAAGGCTATAGTTATGATTAGCAATCAAGGCCCGTGGGCCTCTTGTTATTCACTTGTGTAATTCAATTACTTAAGCCACCGTCAGCCGTAACACCATTGAAAGAAAGTCATCTTGACTGCGACTATGCAAAAAAAAAAAAGATAGATAAATAAATAAATAAAAAAATAATGACTATACCACTAGTGAATCAGGTCTGTAAAATGTGCCCACAATTAAAAATTTCTTCATCAATCACGTGTTTCTGCACTTTTTCAAAAATATTTGGCATATTATGTGCCCATGCGTGTCTAACACATTTTCCATGGTTAGTGATACGATATATCATAAAAATAGCACGATTAAGTGAGTTAGTGCTGATCAGAAGTATGTGTACCATGTAATACATTTCCCCTTAATTATATCGATGGTTTTGTCAGTTAGTTACTGGCAGGGTACAAGCCTTGTGAATAAGTAATGACAATATCAGCACATTAATTTGATAAGAATCCTTCGTAATAATGGCCAGGTTATACATCAATTTATAAATTGAGCTATCAGTCTATACCAAAACTCTGTACATCCCTTGTATCTAAAAGCATCAGCGATGGAAACTTAAATTAAATAAAAGAAAATTCTTTGTGATGACTTTATCAACTTTAACAATCCATGTATTTGAAACCCAACAACTTTAACAATACAATGTATTTGAAGCACAACATTGGTGATGAAGATCATTTTCCAAATATGATGAATAAGGTGAATGTCCTGCATATAATCAATATACATACGCAATGAGGATGGCTTTATAACACAGGTTTTAGATTTCCTTAGAAGTATGTGACGATTCGTGAGCTTCGGGTTTTGTGGAAATCTTACCGTTTCTCTCACATGATATCAGCAATAACTTTATTTTAGAGTGAAAGGGATTACATTATGAGTGTTCTGGCATTGTTCAACAAATGGAGGAAACTTTAAGTATCCTACAACGGATTAATTGTATAGAAAAAAAATCGAGTGCCCCTTTTCTTGGTATACACCATTGAATCTTATTTTAAAAGATCTTGTTTGGATACGTTTTAAAATGTTGAAATACTTTTCATTTTGTGACTCTTAAGAGTTTGACACTTCACTACATTGATCATCGACATCTTTAATTGAAAATATATACCTATACATCTAATTGGTTTAAAATACGCCTGCAGGTCAAATGGAATGAAATTAAATTGAAACAGCTTCACGATTTCTGGCCTTTCGTACAAGGAGTGCAAATCTTTAAAACTCCCTGTGAGTCATCTTATCACCCGAAGTTGTCGATTATGTTGAGATACTTTCTCTTTTCGATATTTTTTGGATATTCATTCGCACAAACTGGAACAAATATGAAGGATCTTTATACGTACTTATTCTCCACATTAAACTACAACAAAGAAATCCGTCCTGCCCTTGACCATACTGTTCCCACCCAAGTAAGCATAGATCTGACATTAAACGGACTTCACTTTATTGATGAGGCGAAGCAGCAGATGGTCTCGGTAGGAACTCTGAAAATAAGATGGAAGGATGAGTTCTTAACTTGGAATCCGTCTTTATATGGAGGAGCAAACTTTATAGATGTTCCACAGGGGAACCTTTGGAAACCGAATATACAGCTTCGGAATGGATTTACCGATTTTGTTGAGTTAGGTGGAAGTTTCATATTTCTTAGAATCTTTTACACTGGGGATGTGATTTGGTCTCCATACAAAGTGTTTGATACCAAATGTAAAATAGACGTAACTTTTTTTCCCTTTGATCAACAGTCGTGCTCTATTGAATTGATGTCTTGGAACAGTGACTTGTCCACTGAAAATATCACAAATGGTGCCTATGGATTAAGAATTGATGACGAATTGAACCACGGACACTGGTTGGTTTCCTCTCATTATTTCAGTACATATATTGACGATACAAACTCCGTTATATCTTTTAGCATAACACTGGACAGAAAACCGAAAATCTACGTTCTTAATATAATCCTTCCCTTTGCTTTACTCGCAATTCTGAACCTTGCTACATTTATTTTACCAAATAGTTGTGGGGAAAAAGTGTCTTACTCAATTACCGTTTTACTTGCTCTGTCAATATTCTTAACAATTGTTGCAAGCATGCTTCCAGCTAATTCCGATTCTACATCGTATTTAGAAGTGTATATCGTTACAATTGTTACCAAAGGAGTATTTATTCTCATTGCAACAGCGACGTCACTAAGAATTCACAGTAGAGCAGACGATCTGGAAATACCCGGATGGATACAAAATTTGACACGACTCTCATGGAGGCTAAAGTGTCAATGCAAGAAAAGTATAAACTCTAATGCAAATAATTACAAAACTAAAGTTGAAAATATTGACAAGAAACTAGAAGACAGAGAACCGTCAAAAGGCGAGCTAGAAGTGAAACCTGTCCGCTGGAAAGACGTGACGTCAGCGCTTGACTTCTATTTGTTCTGGATTTGCTTAATTGTAATGCTGATATTGACATTTATTTTTTTAGGTTTGTTTTCGTCAAAGTAAACTATTAAAATTAGAGATGGAAGAAGTAAAAAAAAAATTTACCGGAAAAAGCACATGAATACAACAAATACTGTGATTTATAGTACCTGTTTTCCCTATCTTAGTGATAGACACTAGTTAATGTTCAACTGAACCATAGAAACAATTAAATCAGGAAGTAGCCCATTCTAGAAAACCATTTTAAGGAGTTTCGAATGCTAAGTCAAATATAGATATACTTTTAATATACCAAAATATTTATGAAAATTCAAGTAAGAATACATGTATATTGATTTTGGTTGTTTGACATACATATTGTCACTTGATGGAGATGTTTGCGTTAACGAAATGTATGTATATGGAAATAACGAACAGTATTAAAGCTAAAAAAATCCATTAAAACAATACAAATCAGAAAGAAGACTCCAAACAGACATGAGAGGTGGAAACAAGTGTCACGGTGGAGTGAATTTCTTTTGCCGACCGGTCACACCCGACATGTGTTTCTTGTCATGATTGAGAAATAACAGGAAAAATCCACGGACAGTGTGTAAATTATGGCCTAGCAATTAATGAAAAACATCAGTCAACAATTAAACTAATGATAGATTGTATTTGCTGACAAGGTCATTGCTTATACACTTATTATTTTTTAAATCAACTTGCTTGTCAATAATTTATCCGTTTAAGAAAAATGTTCATACGTAGGTCTGGACATACTCTTGTGTATTGCATAAACTAAGAGATATAACCCCGTATGCAGGTGAAAAGGTTTAATTGCTGCATAAGTCAGGGAAGTTGACGATTAAAAAAATTAAAGTCATTATGTTTATCAAAAAACTTTGTTGTTTGATTACTATTAACTTTTTTTCTAGTAAAATATTCAAACAGATGTGTTAGACTCTGTGTAACGTTCATGGAAATTCCCTTACAAAAGACCTAAGACAGACAACTTCTATTAGTAAATAAAAAAGAGAACATAAACTGCCTTTGCATTTTTCATATGGGCTATGAAATATAATTCCCACGGAATTAAGGCATAATACATGTATTATACTTAATATGTTTTATATCGGAGGAATATTATACAATTATTGCTCTTTTTGATGTGACTACGATGATTTAGACATCCTTGTACTTCGAAGGTGGCTAAATCATCGTATTGACCTAAAAAAAACCCAGCAATAACTGTTTTATTATATGATTAAATGATAGCAAAGGCTGTTTTTGCTTTAATTGAAAGTTTTTAAAGGAGAAATTTCAACAAGAACACATTATAACAGGGAAAATGAAACAGGAATTATTCAATATACATTTGTATTGACCTGCAATAATTCCTTGTATTGACCTGGAAGGTCACGTGCAGGTCAATATAACGTAATATTTTTCTAACATTGTTGGATCTCAGCCAATCAGAGAAAGGTGAATTATTCAATCATATGATAAAATAAATAATTCTAACCGATTCTCCTAATATCCTAATTCAAAAGTACATTCGAGATTTAGGTAGATTTGATCTTTTCTTTTTGTCTTTCTCTATGTTAATCATAGATACGAGAGGCGTTCAATAAATGATGTCATTAAGGCTCGGAAAGGAACAAAAAACGCTTTTCTATGACTTTGTCTTAATGATTTAACTAAAATATTCTCTTTCAATAAAAATACATATCCGTAACATTTTCATTCAATTTCTAATTGTTTTTCGAACACATTTTTGAGTATGACCCTTCGTATACTGGAATACGGCAGGTCCTAAGTCAAAGATTGAAAGATCTGGCAAATTTTGTTGGTGTGACAAAACATTAACATCCTGTTTATCCCCAAAACTCCTTTACTCTTCATGGCCTGTAGGTTTGGACGCCGTCATGAAGACACTTAATGTAGTGAATTCCTCATTCTGTTTCCTTTCTCTCATAAACCTTTCAATGTTTTGCAAAAAAAATGTTTTCTAGACTCCTCCATAAATTTAACTTCCTCCCAGAATATGAATTTGAGCAACAAGACCGCTAATATTTAAGAAAATAGCATATAAAACGTTTTTATTCTCATTTCTCATTCTTTGCTCTTCTTTGGCCTTTGTAGTTTTGTCAAGTGCATCTTATTGTAAATTTGTTTTGTGGGCTAAAAGCAAAATGGATTCAAGTTTCATTATCTGTTAGAATTTCATACAAATGTGGATAAATACAATTTTTGATTTTTAAAAATAATTGTATGGATTTTCCTACACGCTGTCGTTTTCACTCATTTTTCAAAATATAGGATGACCTTTGAGTATTAAACTTTTTTTACTATAAAATGTTTCTTTAAAACAGTATGAATTATCCCCAAAATGATTTGAATCAATTTTGCTATGTGTCTTAAAGTCAATAAAACATAATCAGTGATAATTTGTTGAAATTTCGCAAATTTAAATCGGTAGTTATAAGTCATTGTTGCCAAGGACGGTACCCATTTTTGATGCCCATTATATAATTTTTGTTTATTGAAATCTACTTGTTCACCTGTTTATAAAACAGGCATTTGTTGCTGTAAAATTCACAAATTTCAGTTAATATATTTTTGGGATATTAACAAGTTTTACAGCTGATTTAATGAAGCGTGTAATTTTACTCTAGTTCACTGATTCTTGACCATTCATTTTTAATGCAGTGTCTCGAATAGCCCTTGTTTTCCAGCTTCCCGCGATGAAATAATACGATGAAAAGTGGTCACACAAACTGTTATCAATTCATTAAAGATTCAATAATGAGAGAAAGTCAAGGTTTATGTTATATGACTACTATGTTGTATGTCATCGAGCTAATGACATTATTTATTGAACGCCCCTCGTACCTTCGATCCTTAAATAACGTGGGAATTTTATTTGTGATTATTTGTTTATAATAATATTATATTTTTTGGCCAGCATTCTTTTCATTGTGAAATCATTTACATGCATCATTATATACTCATTAACTCTGAACCTTTACTAAGTGTCTTTGAAATATTTTATATATAGTTTGATTTGCATTGTAGAATTTAAATTCAATGTTAAAACTTAAAAATGGTGCAGAATTTTAGAAATAAAGGTCCAGACTAAAATCGACCCAAAAGCACAGGATCGATTGTCCTTAAATTTTATTTTTTGATAAGTCCTGTACATTACTTAATACTCATGACACCTTTTTTTGCAAGCTTATTATTTGATAATATATTACAAGACAAATTGTTTTTTAATTTTTAATAAAAAAAAATAAATTTCGGTTATTGCTGTATAGAAACTTTAGCAATACAAGTACTTATATTTAAGCAAGAATCACATTTTTGCAAGCAGGCAGTATTTCAATTTTTTTTTCAAGAAAATAAGGTTTTCTCAAATAAAAAGTGATTTAGAAATTGAAAAGTACAAAAAAATATAAGACCTGTATTTATAAATGTGTATCAAGTTCGTGAGATAATCGAGGCCTATTACCATTGTCCACTCAACACCTTGATAATTATATGTATATTTTGTCCAGTGTGCCTGTTAAAAAAATATTTTTAAATATTGAGATGTTCTATAAATTACCCTGAATGATTAAAGCAAAGGTGCAGAATATTCAAAACCTTTAGACGCATAAATTTTGTTTCTCTTGATTCAATTCAAAATTATTTCGTTATACCTGGATTCACATCTTTAAATTCCATAACATTGAATTGCCTGGAGGATATGAGAAATGTAGTGAATGTTACAATGTGTAACAAAATTATAATCTATCTATACAGAAATATCAGTTCTTTCTTATGCGACCCTCGGTTCAGAATATGTATACTGATGAATGATTAACGTAGCGAGCAGTGGACACTATGGTCATTCATTTTCAACGTAAAATTTTGCATTGTTGTGTATACCAATTAATCAGCTAAACACACAATCGATGGATTCTGCACTTATTTTCAATGATTGAAACACAGAGAATTTGTCAATACTTGCTGTTAAATAAGAGAACATGAAAGCTTCCGATTTGATCATGCTTGGGATATTTTACACAATTATTGGACGTGTATCAGGACAATCAGGGACATACATGAGGGATCTATATACCTACCTCTTTACGACCAATGGCTACAACAAGAATATACGTCCGGTTGTGAACCAGAGTGTACCTACACAGGTATCAGTAGATCTTCTGTTGACGGGCCTTCTCGGGATAGACGAAGCTAAGCAGCAAATGGGATCTGTCGGTACTCTAACTATAAAATGGCGGGACGAATTCCTCTCTTGGACCCCGTCATCATATGGGGAAGCAATGTATTTTGATCTTCCACAAGATCTTATCTGGAAGCCGAACTTACAAGTTTTCAATGGCCTGACTGACTTTACTAACTTGGGTGGAAGTTTTATGACTGTGCGGGTGTTTAGTACAGGAGATGTTATTTGGGTGCCATATAAAGTGTTTCAGACTAAATGTAGGATCGATGTCACTTATTTTCCCTTTGACCGACAGAAGTGCCAGATAACGATGGTAGCCTGGAATACTGATGCTTCGTCAGTGTCTCTTACAATAGGGACAAACGGCATGCAAATAGATGGAGATATAAATGATGGACAATGGACCATGTCGAATCCAAAAGCTGATGTCAGAATAGATGATAACCAGTCCTTGATAACGTTTGAATTAATGTTAAAAAGAAAACCAAAAGTCTTCGTTCTCAATATAATGATTCCTATGTTTTTTCTAATAGTTCTGGATGTGTTTACTTTCATAATCCCAAACGATAGCGGGGAGAAAATATCATACTCAGTTGCTGTTATATTGGCGTTATCTATATTTATGACGGTAGTGACAAGTATACTTCCGCCTACGTCATATTCTACGTCATATCTGGAAATGTATATTATACTTATTTTGGCATTAGGGACGTTGATACTTATTATAACGGCAATTTCTTTAAGAATTCATGAAAGGAGCCACGACAGAGAAATACCTTTTTGGCTAAAGAAATTGACAATGCTTTCTTGGAAATTAAATTGTCGGTCTCGAAACAGTTCAGTTCGGGTCATTTATCCGAACAAAATGGACATTATAAGTAATAACGAAGTCGAGATGGACGTTAAAAATACGAAGGAAACGATTAATATAAATAATAAACAAAGTGAGACTGTTCTCTGGACTGATGTTACATCAGCAGTAGATTTCTTCATGTTCTGGATATTTTCATTTATTATTTTGATATCATCTGCTTCTTTGCTTGGACTTGCTGCGTCCAATTGAACTTACGAAAAATGTATAACAGAGATGTTTAAATTAATCATGGATATCCACCTGTATAGAATATTATACTTATTTAGAATTATATACATTCAGATTAATGATAAAATAAAAATATAATTTATAGAAATAAAAAAAAAACCAATTGTTCATGTTCATGTGTATTTTATATTCAAAAAAGACTAATAGAGACTTAAGGATAATAGGAATATCTCAGTTAACCAATAAGCTGGTCCGGCCATGTATTTCAATCGTTACCAAGTGTTGCTATGAATCTTTGCAATAAATATTTGCAATATCAATAAGGTTAACATAAAAATCATTACAAAAAAATTAGTACTGTTTGCATAACAAATAAAGAAATCAAGAGTTTTTGGAAATTGAGTTTGAATTTTCTGCTATGTTTGTAATTGTTTGGTGAGTCTAGGTTGGAGGCCATTAATTAACTTCAAAATCGGAAGAATTTACAATTTTAACCACTCTACTGTTAGTAATAGGTAACCACAATGTACCTGGTATTATTTATAACCTGTCATAAAAGCTTACAGTTTTCCTACAATGAGAATCAATGTATTTGTATTAAATTTTTCGTTAATGCATAGTTTTATTTTATCATATTACTCTTATTCCTAACTTGAAATATATTTTTTTTTAGTATGATGATACTTTGTCTTTAGAAATTTATATGATATTACCTTTTTATTAAATGATGATTATTTGTCAATTTTTCATGATAATTTGAAATGAAGTGCTTAAACTTTTTACTATATTTGAGGACACTTTGACATAAATTGATGATGCTTGATAGTTCCACTGTATTTTAAATACAGTGGATTTACAAAAAAGAAACTAAGCAATAAGCCTTGTAATAATTCATTTATTGAGGTAGAGCAAAGACATCCACATTCATCCGATAAGATTTCCAATGACGTTTCTGCAACAGGAACAAGGTTAAGTTGGTTGAGTATATATGATAGCACTTTGTAATTTTGAAATCATACCATAAGAACATATTCCAACACTCCAACACTACCCCATCGCGTTACGTAATCTGTTCGCAAAAACACTAAAATAATTATTTCCTTACTCTTCACAATTGATTTATCACGGTTAATATTAAGGACAGATGATACAAACTTTTGTTAAAAAATTTGAAAATGACGACATGGGTCATGTTTAATTCATGAGTAAAATGAATAGGTTTCACCGCAAAGTTTTTAATCTTTTATTAAAAGTTTCACAAAAAAATGGGATTTGAAGTGAAAAATACTTGTATAGATTAATAAGGATGGTTTCAGAAAGGTCGCAATTTGAACATCACAGAAGATTTACAATTTCTTTATATTCTAGAAATTTATTATTCCCGTCATTTGCAACAAAATCAGGCCAAAAAATATATACCAATCCATTTTTTGTTTGTATCATCTGTCCTTAAATGTGCATCATATCCCATGATGAATAAAAGGAAAGAGTCATTATATGCCAAATTCATGTTAGTTAAAAAAAGTCATAAAGGTTCATGTAAGCAAAAACTTATAGTCAATGCAGATAGACTTTTTACCTAAACTATCATGCTTATAGGGAAAATGTAAAGCTGCCTCTGTGGCTGACATTTGCTCAAAACTTGATATGATGATGATAACAATGATATAATTATCTCAACACAACTTGTTTACTGTTTACTAGATCTTGATTTATCCACTATTATTTAGGCATATTAAAACTAACTTTGTCCTCTTGCAATTCTTTTCTCTTTTCAGACCTTTGCTGATTTTGTCAAGTGCATCTTATTAAAAATTTGTTTTGAGGGTTTAAAGCAATAGATTTAAGTATTTATTATCATCTCTGTAATTTTGTAAGTTTGTAAAGTTTCATTTACAGGAAATGTACAGTAGTATGAATGATGTTATTTTGACATTTCTTATTGTTTTCTCTTTGACAACTCTGAGAAAGTTTTCTGATTTGATTTCTTGATAATTCACCTGAATTAAATTTCTCTAAGTGAAGGATCGGGAGCTTATTTGCATTTAAATATTGTGAGGCTGTCTGTTTCTGGCGTCAGTGGGCGGGGACTTTATTGAAATAAACATGGGAGGCTTTGTGTTTTTTAGTTCTAGTAGATAGCTTTTTGAAATTCAAATTTACAATTTTATTTCACATTAAATGTAAAAATAAGTAATCACTGTCTAGTTTGTTAGGTATGCCAGGGAAATCACGACAGTTTGAAAAGGGGAAAATCAACGAATAAGGGGCTTCGTCAGTAATGCAAATTTTTCACGTCTGACTATCGTTGATGCCCCGGCATATCCAAAAAATTAGACAGTGATTCCTTAAATACATGGACCGTCACAATCACCGATTATATATGTATTGATATGCGCTATTTATCAGTATTTAAGCAAATACAATATACTCAACTCACTGCTTCTCGCAAATATAATAGATATCGGTGTCGCAGTCCTCATCATTCCATTGGTAATATACACTCTGATCCTTATCCAAACAATTCTCACCGAAAAAGTTGTTCGGTTTACCTGGCGCAAAGTTTGAGTACTGTAGTGCTTTACCATCCGGTTCCCAAACCCACGAACCTTCAACTGCCCAGTCAGACCCCCCGAGCCAAGTTCTGCTGACTAAAAAGGAAGAAAGTAATGCATATAAGTCGTGGTCATATAGAATCTGATACTGAATTTGATTAGAAATTAAAAAAAGATAGTTTTTGCCTCATTCGCAACTTGCTGACTTGTTTTTTTGTAATAATATTACAATAGGCGTAAATATTCAAATGGGCTGTTTACTTATTCAGTGTGTTTAATAGTTTAAAAAAAAGAAAGTTTAGTAATGAAGCAAAAACAATATTTAAGATCTCCACATCAAAAAAGCAGTACGTGTACAATTGGAGAATGTAAATTGTTTTATGAAGCTTAAAAAACTTCCAACAAAATTTTGCAGATATATTCCACCCTCCATAAATATATAAAGTGTATGTACCAATGTAGTGGACCATTGATTCATAAAAGACCTTTACTTCAGTTTTTTTGTCGAAGGGACAGTTACCATATAT
>PRKT01000206.1:816579-871624 GCA_003671525.1 Saccostrea glomerata | reverse complement strand
TATATATATATATATATATATATATATATATACATATATATATTAAATATAAGATCATGCAGGTCTGTGTAAATTGATATTTCGAAGGAGAAAAATTATACCTTAATATCTGTCAATCTCTTGAAAAATCCATCTGTTTTGAATGTTAGCAGTGAGCATACAAGCGGATCAAAGATCTGATTTAAATCATTAAACAGCGAATAGCAGTGATCATTCGGAAATGTATATGTTTCATTGTAATAGTATCAGATAATGATAGTAGAAATAACATAATTCATCCATCATCAATTACAAATATTGAAAACCTGTGAAATTTTATAGAGAAGAAATGAAGACTGGTTGAGATATTACTGTTCTCTAGAATTTGAAGTAAGTGGATAGTTCATGCCCTGCATGAAGATTGACAAACCTTTCGTTTATTAACGAATTTCCAGTCATATGGTGGTACATTTAGGACACGTAATTATATTTTTAAGATGAGGAACATTATCTCGCGAAAAACGAGATATCTCTTGAAAATGACATTATCTCGTGAAAACGACATAATATCTCGTGAAATGAAGGATATGGAAATAACGAACAGTATTCAATATCAAAGTCCATAAAACAGTACAAAATAGGAGCAGAGTAAACACGGACCTCAAAAACATCAGAGTTGAGATCAGGTGCCATGGAGGAGTGAGAATCCCCTGCCGACTGGAGCCGTGTGCTTCTTGTTATGATTGGAAAATAACGGAAAAATCCATCGTCAATTCAGTGTTTTAAAAATGGACTAACAATTAGTATGAATAACGTCAGTTAGCATTTGATTCAATGATGAAAGATAAGACGACTTATTATCTCGTGAAAACGACTAACTTATTATCTCGTTTTCACGAGATGTTACAATATCTGTTATGACTGTCACATTTCTTTTATAACCTCAAGAGTCTACTCATTTTTCTAGAATTATTTTCAAAGTCATTCGAAGAGTTGAACTCACTGTCCACAAACATAGTTGACAGTGAAACCGAATCATTTTTATACAGTTTTAAGAATAAAACTCACTTGAATGCATACGCATTTGTTGAGCTATATATTCATCTTCTTCTGCTGTCTCTACTTGAGCCAAAGTACCACCATGTATTTCACACATTTTCTGTCAAAAATAATTTTTAAAAAGTAAATAGTTACCTGATGCATTATGTAAAGAAATGTATACGTGATGTATTAAGATTTAGTCTTACCGCAATAAAGACATAACCGGTACAATAAAAGGCATATTACCATCCCATCCATCCACGATTCCTCCTCTAATGACACATGATAGCAGGAGTTCCGGAATAGCTGCCACCCTGGTGGACATCCCGCAGCTAAACATAGTTAATATTGAAATCATGAGAGAGAGAGATAGAGAGCGAGAGAGAGAGAGAGCGAGAGCGAGAGAGAGATGTACCTATAGAAATTAGAACTCCGTAAATAAGTATTTTCCTGTAAGCTGACAGCATGTTTGTTACGTATTATATCCTATCTTATGATTGCCAGGTCAAGACAGTCTACATATGCATGCGATTGAAATAAGATAAAGGTCATGGCATTATACCTCGTCTGCGGTTAAAATATATCTAAAGTACCATTCGATAAATCCCTTGATTCTTGGATATTTTCAAAATATCAAAATAGTTTTTGATAAATCCTGTCATAAAACAGTCCTGTTGTCATGTATGTCTCTGATTGTGATTGTTTACATAGAGTATTCAAAGAACAAGGAGAATAGTCATAAGAATTCTATAAATTGACCAAAAAGTTGGTTTTGCTCCAGCTAGGGTGAAAATCAACATTCCAAACCTTATTGAGTATATCAACATCTACACTATATTTCAAAACTTTTCCGACAAATGATTGAGCAACTGTGAAAATTGTAAGAAGAGTTAAGGAAACTTGGTTTTAGTTTAAAAAAAACCTTTTGAAATCCCATTTAACCTCCACAGTATAAAAAAATCAAAATTCTGAAATCTTACTTTGTTTCAGCATTACGTTCAAAGATGGATTCCTAAATACAATTGGACTACTGCAAAAATGTAGTTAAAAAAACAGTTTTTGTTTTTAAAATGACTTTTTGACCCCATTTGCCACTCGGGGTGGAAATTTAATTTCCAAAATCTATTTTGCTTATCTATTGGAATCCAACAATAACATTTAAAAAAAACGTGGAAACCCCTTGGCTACATAAAAAATATAAAAAGAGTTCATTGTTTTTGTAGAAAGAGATGTACATTCAAACCGCATTCCTAATCATCCAAAATATGAATACTAGTAAGGTACTCCACAAATTAACTTTTGTTTTTTTTAAATAGCAAAAAACACTTTATGACTCAAAATTAGCACCTGGCATCATATTCCAAAACAGGAATGACCTACTCCGAAAAAAATTAATAAAAGTTCAAGGGCGAACGAGTAAGATTTCGTAGAAAAACCTGTTTTGACACGCTTTTGGTCTCTGGGGTGAAATTGTAAAAATAAAGATTTTGATCATATGTTAAGAAACCAGCAACTACATTCCATAAGATGAGTTGCTTACTGCCTAAAATGTATCAGAAGTTTAAAGAAGTAACTAGAGATAGACAAAGATAATAATAACTATATACCCGAACATTCTTTAAGCCTGACATAAATGTTTTATATATGGATATTTTACGACAAAAAGAGGCTTACGGTAACTTGACAAGAAATTTTTAGTTTAAACGTGATGACTTCAACTTTCCAGACGTCATCTTCCCTAAATTATGTAAAAATATAACCATAACAACTGCAGATGGGGTCTATGTCTCTCAGTCGATTCGCTACGCAAGTGCATGCTCTACAAATGAACAACGTCTAAAACAGTCCAAACAATTTTATGTTAAAACAACAAATTAATGAAACATATGCACATGAACAGTCTTGTGCTAATTCATTTAGAAAGTTTTATGGTCGATGTAAAGGTCTTGTCAGCAAAAACAATTTATCATTAAGTCAGATGCTGACTGTTTTTTTTTTAATTCTAATTGTTAAGCCATTCTTTACTCACAGAATTGTCCACAAAATTTTCGTTATTTCAAAAGCCTGATAAGGAGCACACGGCTGTTGTGATTGGTCGGCAAGATATTCTCATTCCTTTTCGATCTGATCCAACCCTGCTGTTTTTCGAGGTAAATGCTGGCTGTAATCCTGTTTTGTAAAAATGGAGTTTTTTTTCTCAAAATATACGTAGAGATATCATCAGATATTGATGTGGGCTTCATATTTAGACATTTACTCGGCACTCATGACCACAAAGCAATAAGAGATCTTAGCTTTGCAAAGGAATGGTTGCTTCAAAGTACATGTTTCGTCCATCTAAAGTATCGATCTGTTATCAAATATGTGTCCATCATGACAATCATTAATTTTGATTTTGAGTTCTAACTATTCAAAAATTCCTTATTGAGAATGACTTTATATATCAATATATATATCATTCATATACATATATAACAAAATGTTACCCCTTTCATAACTTCACAAAAATACATTTCGAACGAGCACAAAATTCGAGGTCAATTTACATTTGAATTCGATTTACCAATAGATGACTGAATGTACAGGTTCAATTATTTCTTTTAAAGAAAGAACAATTGGAAAATAATTAAGGAAATGTGTCCAATCAAAAGGCTCAATTAAAAAAATCATGCATTGAGTAAAAATCCATTATCAACATACTGAAAGTTTCTCTTAAGTTGCAGAAATCATTTTTTAAAACAAACGGATTATCTGGGTATAACACATAATGATTTTTTCTATGGTCAACTTCCCTTACTTATGCAGCAATATACATTCATCATCTGCATACGGAGTTTATATATTTCAGTTGATTCGCTAAGCAAGGACATGCTTTACGTACATGTATGAACAATTTCTAAAACGAGGTAAATTATTAACAAGGAAGTTGATGAAACAAGAATTTTAAAAGGTGGGTTTAAAGTCATCATATCGTAAGTTCTATGGTCGATACAATGACCTTGTCAGCAAATACAATATATCATTGAGTCAAATGCTGACTGACGTTTTCAATACTAATTGTTAGACCATTATTTATACACTGAATTGATGACGGATTTTTTCCGTTATTTCCTGATCATGACAAGGAGCACACGGCGGGTGTGTCCGGTCGGCAGGGGATGCTCATACCTCCATGGCACCTGATCCCACCTCTGATGTTTCGGGGGTTCGTGTTTGCTCTGCTCTTATTTTGTATTGTTTTATGGACTTTGAGACCGAAAACTGTTCGTTATCTCCATATCCTTCTTAGTCCATTATTTATACATTGAATTGACGACGGATTTTCCCGTTATTTCCCGATCATGACAAGGAGCACACGGCGGGTGTGAACGGTCAGCAGGGGATGCTCACTCCTCCATGGCACCTGATCCCACATCCGATGTTTTGGAGGTCTGTGTTTGCTCTGCTTCAATTTTGTATTGTTTTATGGACTTTTGATCTTGAATACTGTTTGTTATCTCCATATGTTTCATATTTGATACTACAATATCCTTTCAATTATTTCATTTTGTTACATAAACTATATATCAAAACACGCAAGTAAAAAGTATAAAACTCTCGGTAAATCGCAAACCAATAAACTGAAGTATTTCAACTTCAATGTTGTTAAATCGTGATTTATTGTTTGCTAGGAATTTCTAATACTTGTAATTGCAGTATTAACTAAATGAACACGGAATTCATTACAAAAAGCTACCTAACAAAATAAAAGCTATTGGAAAAAGTTAATTGATTTTTCCTGGTTTGTTGATTATATGTTTGATGAGTTAATGTCCGAGTCTCTTAGTAAACATCAAATCCTTTGTCTTTCGAGAGAACATTAAAAGTTTTAATCATCCTTTTGGAAGAAGAAATCAAAATCATTACTTTTGTCGTGAATCAGTGGTAGGATACTAACTACACTTACATTGTGTATTTTAAATTCATCCAGTAATTAGAATTGATAATTAATGTTCAAATCTTCTGGCAACCGATGATTTTAATTAACTACTGTTTATTTTCTATTTTGAAATGCTTTAAAAAGTTATCAGAAAAATATGTCCTTGTATGGGTCTAATTCCTAAAAAAACTATTTCCAATATAAACATTGCATACAGGGTTTATATAGCCGATTTAAAATGAGCCCAAACAAAACAGGTTAGGTAACAGAACGACCTACATCTTATGGATGTAAATTAACATATTCATAACCCTCAGTGTTAAATTACATTTCATAAGAAACATACTGAAGTACCGTATAATTGTAATTATCAATTTTTTTTATGTGAATATTTAATGTCTTATTAATTTTTATATGTTTTCCTGTTGCAGAAGAGAATGCTCTCCAAAACACTAATAAAAATGTTATAATGTCAATATCAATTAACAATGAAAAAAACTGCTATTAGACATACCTCTGAATAACAAAGTAACAATTTATTGTTTGATTGTACATAACAAATTATCCTACGAGTGATCCTCTAGTCGGAAAAACTTCACCCTCACTGAAAAAAAATTTAATAATGATTAAAAAACATGCATAGACGACAGGTACTTCATAGTCATGTTCAAGTTAAAAGCGATTACTTGGTAAAAAGTAAAAAAAAAATATCATGTATCTGTGATGCAAAGTGCAATGATTTATGGATTCTCCTAACTATGAGTTAGACATAAAGATGTCTTTTTTTTAATTAGAGGTTTTTTCAGCCCGTGTTGTTATGTCATATATTTTCCCAAGTGAAAATGTCACTGAAACTTGATACTGTACATAAAACTTTGTTCAAGTTATATCACTCAAACATTACAAAATAATTAATTGTAATCAAATACAATACACAAGATAACTCAGAAAATATCTTTATACAACAGTAAACTTAAGAATCTTTGAAATCAATATTTATTTTCTCTTTAACAAACATGCAATAAAAAGGCTTATAGAAATGATTTGAAAATTTAAAAGCAATGACTGCACATGTTTAACGCATTCAAACACTTTCAGAATCCTTTTAATGTATTCAATGTATAACGACCACACCTGTATTTTGTACCTAATCAACAAAAAGTCCGAAATTAGTAATCATTGTAACATTTTGAAGGTGTTATGAAATAAACATGCTCCACCAAAGGATATTACAAAATCTTAATTATTGTCCAATTAAATTGCACATTAAATTTACATTGACGTCATGTTTTATTAACATAAATGAGAAAAAAATGAAACATATGAAGATAACGAACAATATTCAGGATCAGAAGTGTATAAAACAATTAAAAGAAGACCAGAGCAAATACTGACATCAGAGATGTGATCAAGTGCCATGGAGGACTGAACATCCCCTGCCGACCGGTCACATCCGCCGTGTAATCCTTGTCATAATCGGGAAATAACGAAGAAATCCGTTGTCAATTCAGTGCAAAGATAATGGACTAACAATTAGTATGGAAAACGTCAGTCAGCATTTGACTTAATGATAAATTGTTTTAGCTGACAAGGTCATTGTATCGACCATAGAACTTACGAAATGATGACTTTAAACGAGACTGTTGAAATTCTTGTTTCATCAACTTGCTTGTCAATAATTTACCTCGTTTTAGAAATTGTTCATACGTAGAGCATGCTCTTCCGTATCGGATCAACTGAGATATATACACTCCGTATGCAGGTGATGAAGGAATATTGCTGCATAAGTAAGGGAAGTTGACGATAGAAAAGTTAAAGTCGTCACGTTTATCATATAGCTTGGTTGTTAGGTTACCATTAACGTCTTTTTCAAGTAAAATATCCAAGTATGAAACAGATGTGTCAGACCCTGTCGTGTCTTTAATCTGAAGCTTTCCTGGATATATCGTATCGACGAAGGAATGGAAATTACCATTGTTAATTGACAATACGTCATCGATATACCTGAAAGTCGAGTTTAAGGCCACAGCAAGAGTTTTTCTTCTTTTCATGCATTAGATTTTGCATAAATTCTGCTTAATATGAATACAAAAATAGGTCTGCTAATAACGGAGCGCAATTGGTACCCATGGGAATTCCAATAGATTGTTCGAAGACCAGATCTCCAAAAACCACATAGATATTGTCAATCAGAAACTCGAGCAACTTCTTGATGTCAACTTCAGAGTACTTATGTGCGCAATCAGAATCAGTTTTAACAAAATAATTGTGCAAATAACCAGTGACTAGGTAAGTAAATTTACGAGTTCCATTTTTATTGAAGAAGCAGCAATCAATGATATAAAAAACCTGGATTTTAATTTGTCATGGGGAATTGTTGTGTATAAAGTTGTAAAGTCAACGTTTTTAAGCTGTTGATTTTTGTAAAATCTTGTGATTTCAAATTGTCTAAAAATTCTTTAGATTTTTTTAGTATCCACATCTGATTCACACCACTTCTTGAATATATAGTTGTACAGTACTCTTGAAGTTTTTTCCTTCACAACTGTCAATATCTTAGTAAGGAGCAACAAAAGAGGCTTGGTTGAACATTTACTTGAACCTGCAATGTATCTTTGTTTGTAAGGATTCTTGTGAAGTTTCGGAATCCATTATATATAAGGTAGATCAAATTCATTTTGGCTCTGTGGAATATTAAAAATATTCAAAAACTGACACATGAAATGTAGAATTTCTTCCTTAGAAAGGGAAGTATGAGTATAAGTAGGATTACCACTTGTAGAATTAAATCCTAGTTCTTCTAGAAAACAATTTATATAATGAGCCTTACTAAAGAAGAGCATGCTCTTGCGTATCGATTCAACTGAGAGATATAAACTCCAAATGCAGGTAATGAAGGTATATTGCTACATAAGTAAGGAAAGAACTACGAACTCTAACTCCTGATTCCCGCCTACATTTTGCACTGATTAAATTCATTTTTAATGGCAATTTGGCCATTAAATCTTTGTTTGATACAAAGAACGGTTCTATGGTAATTGATTAACCATTTTAATTCCAGCGCTAGATCGTAAATTATCATTAATTTCAGCTCTTGAAAAAAGGGGGGTAGACGATATTTTCTAGTGAAATCGAACTTTCAAGAATCACCATATTTTAAAATAGTCTTAAATATGATAAAATGTATCTGATATCTTTTCTTATGTTTTACGCAAATAAATAAAACATAAATGAATTAATAAAATACAATTATTTAGTCGTAAATAGCTTTAAATTTGGTGAAAAATCAGCATTTTTCTCGTTTTTTGTCTATAAACATATGTTCCCCCCCGTGAAACACAAAAAGCTTTCGCATAAATTTGTAAAATGACAGTCCATATTACCTGTAAAAAGGAATTTTTGTTTCACGGGGGGGAAAGATGTTTTAAAAATATTTTCCGTTTTCCATTGATTTCTATAGTGAAAAACTCAAGTTTTACCAAAATTATAGAGTTATATCTCTTTGGTATCCGAAATAAGTAACGTTTTATTAAAATTCATATAAATATCTATAAAAATTTAGAAAATCATTCGAATATGTTAACTTTTGAGAATTGACTTAGAGGTAGGCGGGAGAACAATACTATCGTTCGTGGTTCTTTGACCATAGAAAAGTCATTAAATTTATCATAAAGTTTGGTGTTAGATTACCATTAATGTCTTTTTCAAGTAAAATATCTAACTATGAAACTGATGTGTCAGACTCTGTGGTATCTTCTATCTCTAGTTCACAAGGATATATCGTAATGTTAATTTCATACAAATCTGTCTGTGAAAATAATAAGGAAATCTTTTTATCAACATATAAAATAAAATGAATCATTTACCACAAATATTTTAACAAAATTAAAATTTTCATTTTTTCATGAAGGGCAGATACATGTAACTCTTCACTTATTTGTGATCATCATGAATTTGGTTCCGTTCACTTTCATCGTTAACAGGCAATGTATTTTTAACCAATTTAAAACGATTCAAAATTGTTCAAAATCCCTTCGTTATACATTGAATACCTCAAAAGGACAGTCACTTATTCTTACGGATTTTCACAGATGTAGTGGAGAGCATCGTGACAGTCTCTATCGAACCATCTGTAATGGGATTGGGTGTCCAGAACCAGACAATGTTCTATGTTATGAGAGTTATCGGGCTGTCCATGTTGCCAGTTGGTGTAACTGATTGCTTTTCCTGTAGTTTCCCAAACCCAGGCGCCTTCAGTTGTCCAGTCACTTCCTCCCAACCAGTACGTATGTCCTGTAACATAGCACCTCATGGCAAATTTTTACATTGTACACTTTTATAGCACACAATACTCAAAAGATGTTATTTACATACAACTTTTATAGTTATCTTCTCAAAATCATAAGATTTTATACCGTTTTGTCGTCGAACCAAGTTTTCTATAAAAATTTGTTCTTCCGAACTGGAAATGTCAGCTAAAACGCCACCGTGTAATTCACACATTCTCTGTTTAAAAAATGTTCAAGAAAAAAGGACATTTAAGGAATTTGAAGATTTAAATGCTTTCGAGTCTTTTTCTACGCCACCTCACTTAAGTATTAGCTGCAATGACTGAAGGAAAACTCCAAGAGCTCTCTTCAACACTATATTCAAAATTCGAAAAGGGTGTAAATCAGACGTGGATTCCATGGAACGTTTGGAAAATTTGAATTTACAAAATTTTACCAAAATCAATAACAAATATCACAACTTTTCATCTCCTTTTACAAGAAGTCCTCAAGATAAATTTAAGTTAAGAGTCCAGACTTTTAAAATCATTCACAGCTGTTTTTTTTATTGAAATCGTAAATTTAATTATCTTGTCAAATATCATTTGCATTTTAAAAAATACATTTTGACTGTATACACAAGTACTCTGAGGTTGAAATTAAAAAGATGCTCGAGTTTCTGATTAGAGATATCTATATTGGTTTTGGAGACCAGGACATTTTCACAAAAAAAAATCTTTAGACTTAGAAATAATTTTTCTACCCTGTAGGTTGTAGATTGAAAGAGATATTTTTTTTCAAACATATTTTAATAATTTTTTTTTACAAAGATGAAACGAATGGAGATAACGAACAGTATTCAAGATCAAAAATCCATAAAAAAAAATACAAAATAGGAGCAGACCAAACACGGACCTCCAAAACATCGGAGATGAGTCGTGTAATGTAATAGAAAATAAAGAGTTTTTGAGATCTACTACAATGTGTATACGTGTTGGAGATATGAAATTTTTTTTCTTATTTGTGAGACATTTTGTGAAGAGTGCCGGGTGTTCCAACAATCTGTTGGAATTCCCGTGGGTACCATTTAAGTCAAGTTATTAGCAAACATTTGTTTGTATTCATATGAAGCAGAATTTGCTATATTTATGGCAAGAAGAAAATACTTGATGTGGCCTTCAACTCGACATGAACAATTTTAAAAGGAGGTAAGCTACTAACAAACAAGTTAATGAAACATAAATTCCAACAGTCTCGTTTAATGTCATTATATAGTTAGTTTTATGAACCATGAACTTGTCAGGAAATACAATCTATCATGAAGTCAAATGCGAACAACATTTTTCATACTAAGTTTTTAGCATTTATTTATATACCGATCAGTCAATATTTCCGTTATTTCACGATCATGACAAGGAGGATACGGCGGGGGTGACCAGTCGGTAGGGAATGCCCACTTTTCAATAGCAATCAAACCTCTGATATTTTATAGGTCCATATTTGCTCTGCTCCTGATAAATATAATTTGAATGGACTTTTAAGTTTAAGTATTGTTCTTTATCTCTATATTTTATTATTTTTCTTTTTACTTTGAAATGATCCTTTCTTTTAACTTTGTGGTGTCAAAGTTAAAAATGGTGATAGGGGTTAAGATTATTATTTTTTTTTGTTTTTTACTATTGATCAATGTAAAGCATACCATGGCCTCCACCCAAGAAGCCTTATCGCGACTGACATGATAACAGGAGTTCTTATTCACCGTCCAACCATTCGGACAGCCTAGGACTACGAAGGGAAAAAATAATAGTACATTATAACTGACCAAGCATCCGATATTAATGTTGCTAAATTCTACATCTTTAATTGGCAATAAATTTCAAAAAAAAGTTTATGTATGTAAATTCTCTTACCAGCGGTACTGTAGAAAAACACAGACAATAGAATCAAACCTTTTCCCATGCTTACATAGAAATGATACCGTAACGAATTTTAATCCACCAGGGTCAATGCTGATAACCTTCTTATTCTTACGTAGCTGTAACTGTCCACAACTTGATTCTTCTAATATTCTACTAACTTAGAAATTTTCCTCTTCCTAAAAGTTCCAACTACAGCATTCATATGAAACTCTTAGATGTTCTACAGGGGCTGACTCAAACGTAGTATCCAAATCGTTAAAAATTATTGATAATAGGATTGTATCAGTATAAATTTATGAACATGTACCGAAATATACCCTATATTTGATAATAATTATTGTTTAAAATAATAATTATTTAAATATGTAGATTTTTCATATTTACCATTTACTTAGTAATCAGCATTGATTTGAATTTTCGTCACTAATTTTCTGTTATACAAATGTTACCATTTTTCTCTCACGCTTTTATTTTGATTTCCTCGGTAGTTAAGTCTAACACATCTGTTTGATATTTGGATATTATACAAGAAAAAAAGATGTTGATTGGAATATAACAACACACTTTATGATGAACGTGATGACTAACTTTTCAATTATCAACTTCTCTTACTTGTGAAGTAATTAACCTTTATCACCCGCATACGGGATTTATATCTATCAGCTGATTCAAAACACAAGAGCATGCACTTCGAACGAACAAATTTCTAAAAAGAACGCAAGGTATTCGAAAACAAGTTGATGAAACAGAGGTATCGAAGCTCTTAAAGTCAACATTTTGAAAGTTAAATGGTCAATACAATGACCTTATCAGCAATTACAATTTATCACCATGTCAAATGCTGACTGATATTTTTTTTAATTAGCTGTGGCCGATTGTTTACACACTAAATATTTCCGTTATTTCCCGATCACTGCATGGAGTACACGCTGGGTGGCCGATGGGCTAGGGATGCTTACTTCTCCACAACACCTGACCCCACATTTGATGTTTGTGTCTATGTTTGCTCTACTCCCTATACATAGTTCATAGTTTGTATAGGTTAAATGGACCTTGGAGCTTGGATACTGTTCGTTAGTTCTATATTTCATCATAGATCATTATAATTTATTGAACTTTTCAATACCTTATTTTAAATTAAGTTTGCCTCGCAAAATTTTTATCCTGTTGCATCAATTTTAAAAGGAATTCACATTAATTATTCACTGATCGTCAATATTTTTTCTTCGTCGTATCAGTATGGAGGGCGGGATGAGTATATAGACTTTAATACAAAACTAACAAATATTTTCCAAAAAAATCCCTCGTAACTTTAAAAAATGCACCTTACAATAAAGCCAACAGACTCAATCACAAAATCAACATACCCCGCTGCAAAACGTACGACAGACGACGAAAAAAGCGACTTACTGAATTGACCCTAAATGGCGCGAATAATTATTTACATAGCTATAATATGTAATCCTTCCGATTTAAACCTTCATGTCTTTTTAACACTATCCCGTGCAAAATGGTTGAGAGAGCTCTGTCGATATAAAATTGTTTTATATTTGATTTTTTTTTTTTTGCTAATTAATCGTTCGTTTTGCAAAAAAAAAAAAATGTTTTACTCTTTTGGTCGCCCATACATCTGTCTATTATATGATTTCAAATGACCCTTTTCAAAGATTTTTTTAATTTCAAAAACTTTTCCTTTTACTTTCTTTTAATCCATAATAAAGAAAATCAATACGATTCGAAGCATGAAAATCAATAAAAGTAAGAGTAAATTTAATATCATTTGGATATTGAACTGAAAACGACTGCCGAAGAGTTACACATAAATAATGATGAAATTGCATTATGTTTAGAAATATGTATCGTTGACAGCCAATAGTTTACACTCACTTTCTCTCACAAATGTAACATTTTTCTTCATCGCAGTCCTGATCATTCCATCTGTACTGCTGACTTTGCTCCTTATCTAGGCAGTTTTCACCATAATAGTTGTTTGGTCTACCAGGCGCCCAGTTAGTATACTGTATTATTTTACCTTCAGGCTCCCATACCCACGTGCCTTCAACTGGCAAATCCGAGCCACCGAGCCAAACTAATGGAACTTCAATATTATACATAAAAGTACCCTAGTTACTTGAGATATGACACTTCTGGAGGAAAATTGACAATATCACAAACTTCAAAAATATGCATTTTAAATTATTTAAATAATATTTGATATACGTATTTAATTCAATCAATGCAAATTAGGTATAATTTAATTCAAAAACTGTTCACAAAATCGTAAAAAAAATAACATGCAGTATCAGCAAAAAAATATAATGCAAATGATTGTGACTTCAATATCTTGTCAATGTCTGGTGAGTTCAGGTTTAAAACATTTTATTACTTAAAAGTATTCATTTAAACTTGTAACTTAATTTTCCTACTAGCATATGGTAAATTTCTGGGTAAAATATTCAAAACTTTATTTCTTTGTTATTTGAAAACTCATCAAATGTGTAGGTTTGAAGAATGTTCTTCTAAATATCCTTCCACTACAAAATATAAACTTTATCTTATCTTACCTTATCATATTTGGCCTGATACTGCATATCTTCACCAATTAATAAAAAAAAAAACTAGCTGCAGTATTGTAGCTTTATAATTTAATATTTAAGCCTTGATCATTACGCTACAGATCCCTTAATGCAAAAATTATTAACAAGCTGCTGAAACAAGAATATCAGCAGTCTCGTTTAAAGTCATCATAAGTTTTATGATCGATACAATGACATTGTCAGCAAATACAATTTATCATTCAGTCAAATGCCTACTGACGTTTTTCATACTAATTGTTAGGCCATTATAAACATACTGGTTTCCCGCTATTTCCCGATCATCACAAGAGGTGGGATCAGGTGCCATGGAGGAGTGAGCATCCCCTGCTCCGTGTGCTCCTTGACATGAACGGGAAATAACGGAAAAGTCCGTCGTCAGTTCAGTGTATAAATAATGGACAAACAATTAGTATGAAAAACGTCAGAAAGCATTTGACTCAATGATGAATTGTATTTGCTGACAAGGTCATTTTATCGACCAAATACTTACGAAATTATGACTTTAAACGAGACTACTGTTATTCTTGTCTCATGAACTTGTTTGTCAATAATTTACCTCGTTTTAGAAATTGTTCATACATAGAGCATGCTCATGCGTATCGAATCAACTGAGATATATAAACGCCGTATGCAGGTGATGAAGGTACATGTATATTGCTGCATAAGTAAGGGAAGTCGACGATAGAAAAGTTAAAGTCACCACGTTTATCATAGAGCTCGGTTTTTAGATTACCATTACCGTCCTTTTCAAGTAAAATATCCAAGATTGAAACATATGTGTCAGACTCTGTAATATTTGGTATTGTCAAATGGACTTTTGAGCTTGAATACTTTTTGTTATCTCCATATATTTCATATCAAACATGTAAGAAGAAAACTCTTATTGAATTGTTACTTTTTAAAGTAAACAGATTAGGATGTGTAGATCTACTACTGTTCCTAAACTAACTGCGGGATTTTGAAGTATTTCTTCGTGTCATAAGCCAATACTTTTAACTATCAGTCAAAACTATAAGATACTTTTGGAATAAATATGTCAGCCGTGAAAATATTAGTTTCCCCGCGGTTGCTTGCGTGAGATTTCAACTAGTCATGCACCTATATTTAATTCGCCCTTCATAATCATCTTTTCAGATAAATAAACAATTAAAACGAAAGTTAATTTGTCTTTAGAGATAGCTTTTGAGGGTTATGAGGTGGATACTATATATAGTTCGTTAAAAGAAAATGTCCAAAATAAGGGAATAAAAGGTAGCTGATTGCCAAATGCTGTAATTAAAATGTAGAAATACACTCCCAACCGTGCAAAGAAATTACAGGGTCTGTTGCGTTATGATCAAGATCACTGCAGTACAGTTCTACAACTAGCGAAAGAAAGGACGTTTTAAGTTTTTAAGAACTTGTGTCCAATCCTTTTGTTATAACATCAAAACAATAAAATATGTTCAAACCAACTAGCGAAAAATTAACAACACTAACCCAAACTTTTATTTCATTAAGTTTAAAGTGCACGATGGTACTAATTAAATTCATAAAATAGTTTGGTACAAAAAAAACAAACCATAATGCTTTGTAATTATTTTAAATCGCTTTTGCTAACGCCAGTCATGAATTTTTAAGCAACTGCTACAACAAAAGTTTAATTAATAAAACTTAAATTTAACTTTTCATTGTTTACGTTTTTACATAAAACAACAAAATTAAATTCACGTGAAAAGTTACGCATTATTTGAGTTACGAATTCATCTTCTTCCGCTGTCTCAATATGAGCCAAATAACCACCATGTATTTCACACATTTTCTATTAAAAAGGTTTTCATATTCACACACTCTTACAGATCAGTGTATTTATATAGGGAATCTGTTGTAGAAGCCCATTGTATAGGTAAGTTATAAATCAAAATTAAGATAAGCAAACACTGTAAAAAGTAAACGTGAATTTGTTTGTTTATCTTGGATTCAATTATAATTTTTATTAAACATTTTTAACACAGTCTTACATAAACAGCCGAAAAATAAAAGTCCTATTACCACCCCATCCATCCACGACTCCTCTTCTGTTGAAACATGATAGCAGGAGTTCTTGAATGATTGCTTACCTGGTGGACATCCAATGCCTAGAAATAGCTCATATTGAATTCAAATCTTTTGTGTGTTTGTGTGTGAGGGTGTGTGTGTGTGTGTGAGAGAGAGAGAGAGAGAGAGAGAGAGAGAGAGAGAGAGAGAGAAAACTACTTGTACTTATTAGAGCTGTACATATTAAAAGTGTTATTTTCATGTTGACTGCCAACATGTCCGTTACGTAAGATGTCCTAATTCTACGATTGCTATAGATCAAAATAAGTCGACACTCGATTAAAGTGAGATATAGATTACATCATTTTAAATCGGTTCTGGTTTATGCATAAAAATCCTTTTTAAATTTTTATTTATTCTTAATAAAAAATCAAAATAATAAAATTATTAAAATGAACCTGTAAACAGATGCTTAAAGGTCATCAGAATATTTAATGCTGCATGCAATTGATGATTGAAGCTAGAAAATTATTTTATTCTGTTCCTTAGCAAAACCACACTGCTTAACGCGTTATCGGCTACTCGGTTGTTATCGGACACTCGGTGTAAGAAAAGCAATGTTTAGAAAATGTAGATAATTTTAAATTTCATATTTCAACGATAAATTTGAATTTCAGCAAATAAAGTTTGTGATCTATGACAGATAATTGATTATACTTTCAGCAGCATAAAGCACAAACCAAATCACTCTCTTTCAAAAGATCTACAGCTCTTTCAAATAATATTTTACAAAAATTTCGGACTATGTCATCACATTTTAACTTCTGTAGAATTCAAAATAAGTTTATTATATCAAACAAACTGATCTATTTATTCTATGGACAATCAGATACCTTTAGATCAGCAAACTGAGATTAAAAATCCGAATTAAGGGTTAGTAAACAGTCTTTCAAAATGTCTCGTTAGCTGAAAACATGTTATCGTCAACACGGTTGATGTTGCCGGATACTTCGGTTTTTGACGGGTGTACGTTATCGGAAACTCAGATTAAAAAGTTTCCTTTAACTTCATAAATAGATTGGAAAATTCCATTATAATCTGCCAATCTTTGAAAATAGCAAACTTAAAAGTTTGTTTTGATGTAAATGTATATAAATAAGATTAATAATTATAAATTTTTAATTCAAACATTTTTCTTGTTTTCCATTCAAGATAACCTCTTGGAGACCGCCTCAGGCAGTTTCAAACGTAAATATATCATGTTTAATTAATCATAACAATTTTGCTTTAGTCCTCCGATATAGTTTACATGTATTGCGTTATTTTTGAGAGAAAAACAAGTTCAATTTCCCCCATGATTCCCGGGGAACTATTTTTGTCTAGTAATGTCAATCGTATTATCACGTCACTGTTAAACATATAGCAGGTGTGGATGCCCCGTATATGAAACAAGTGCCTGTGGTTGTGACGTCAGGACTTATGTTGCTCCGCAGAAGAACGTTAACATATTTTTAGAAGCTTAAAATTGAATCACCCAGTTTATAGGACTTTTTAAATACATGATCATGTGATCTTGTGTCAATCAGACAGCTCTCAACATTAAAGAAAAATAATAATTCTTAATTCTTTTTTATACAATGTAATTTGGGTGTGTAGTAGATTAATTTGACTATCCTTTAACAAAAAGCACGGTCCAGAAAAATTTAAAAAAATAAAGTAAAGGGAGCCGACTGGAATTTTATTGTGTAAGAAACGCTTTAATAAAAAAAAAATACATAACTTATTTTCCAACCGTTAAAAAAACCTATTTAGGAGGAGGGGTTCTGGTTGATTCACTTCAGTTACTCGTATGTTTAACTTTTTCTGCAAACAGTTATTTGCGTTTTCAAGTACAAAGGGGGGGGGGGTGGCAGAGACTTTTTGCTTCAGTATTAACACCCAATAGCAATGCAAAATCCATTTCAGCCCCCCCCCCCTTCCATCGATCCGAGCATTAGCGCTATCTACACATTGAATTTGAGCACACTGCGGGATGTGACCGTTCATCAGGGGGTTCTTATTCTTTCTTGGTACTTTAAACAACCTCCGATGATTTAGAGATCCGTATTTACGATTTTGTAATTTTTTTAAAGTCAAAATTTTGAATTTTATGTCACATTTTGGTCAAATACCTATTTTCATTCAATTCATTTAACCACCCTTGAGTTTAAATTGTTTTGCATGTATATACAAAACTGATAAATGTATTCGTGTTCGAAAGGTTGTGAGTTTGAAACTCAGTGGCGACTGACCTAAGTCGATCAAAATGGGTAGCAACTGTTCCTTCGCCATGCGTTCAGCAACTTAATTGTATGTTGTTTAACGCCCTCCTGAAAATTTTCCAGTCATATGGAGACGCCATCACTTGCCGGTGGAAAGCTTCAAAATTTGTCATTAACTCAGCATCCATGGTTATTGAGCAGTGAGGGATCTTTTTTTTGCTAGCCCTTAATACGAACCCGCCACGTAAGGATCGACTCCTTACTTGGCGACTCTAGAGCAGACACTCTAACCACTGCACCACGCAGGCGACCTCGGTACCTTGAAATGAAATTTAAAACTTATATACCATGATTTCAAACAGGTCAAAATCATGCAGTGAGAAATGCCAAAAAACACTCATTTTTAAAAGTTACATATTCTTAAAGAGGCAAATCATAGCCAACAATTAGAATTTCACGCCAGCCACTTTAAATATTTTAGATTTCATACGGATTTCTGTCGTTTCTTTGAGTTCTTCCTTAATTTATGACAACCTTTGTTCCGATAATCAAAACCGAGTTATCCGATAACAAAGTGCATTATTCAACCGTATTTTCGATAACATACTGAAAGTTTAACTCGGGCAATTAATTACATTTTCGCAAGATTCTGAGGAAGTTTTCTTGTGGAAAATCATGAACTCAAGAAAAACATAAGGATTTTGAAGAAAAAAGCCATTTGCAGCAATGCTAATCGGAGAAAAACTTGCAAAATATAACAAATATGACTTTTATAGCCTTCTAAAGGCTAACATATGCTATACTAATACGTATCGAGACTTTATTTTGTATCTGTATTCATTTCTGTTTACAAAAAGCACAATGAATATTCTCTATTTCTATTTTAGCAGAGTTTATTTAAAATAATTTACTAACCTGTCAAAAATTGTTATCAACCGAATGTCCTATAACAACCGAGTAGCCGATAACGCGTTGAGCAGTGTGAAAACGTCAATGACATTGTACATAATAAGAAACTGAATACGCGTACTCTTTTGAGAATCTAGTGCGTGGAAAACGTGAATGAATATGCAAATTATCATCTTTTAGGCTCTATTCATAGTAACAAATGGATTAAGCTACAGTTTTATATGACTAGTTTGAAAAGGCTTTTAGGTTATGAAAGCAAAATTGACTTACCCTTTATAAAAATCTTTAAAAAATCATTATACTACTCACTGTTTATTATAAATTTAAATCTCGTATCTTATTCAGATAGGTATTTAATAAATTTGGCCATATGTGAGCAAAGTTTGAATTTTGCAGAAACATTCCCATAAGGACCCATGCAGACCAATGCATTTTGGTTGTCCAATGTCTTAGCTCTAGACCTTTAATTGTAACCAACTATAAATTTAGAATTTTAATTCAAATATACTGAAATTGTTTAGACATATTTTTCATCAACAAAAGCAGATTTTATTGAAATAAAAGTTTCAAACTGATATAAAAGCATCAAATATGGAAGTCAAACAATAATTGTTTAAGAAGAAAGGAAAGATAGGAGAAAAGCTAAAACTTTTACAATGTAAGGCAAAATAAGGCATCGGGATTTACATGTAAGTTTTGCTACAATAACGGATTTGATGTTTAGTCCCACAATTTCACAAATGCACATAGAATCTTTTGATAGAAAAACCAATTACATTATTGATACTCTTTAATTGGTAAATTAAGAACAAATACAGATCATGTATATACACAAGATTTCATTCAGATTCTGTAATGACAGATTTCTTACATTTAGTTAATCAGTCAACCAACAAGACCTGGATATAGAGATCTGCCAAAAAAAAAAACCAGAAAAAAATATTTAGACATCCTAAAAAAGACATGAAAAGACGAATATAAAATATTTATAACTATACGAGAGAGAGAGAGAGAGAGAGAGAGATTTTCAATATGGTCTTATTCATTCTCGCCTCTTTTGACAGACATATGGCCGATGTTCATCACAATCATCGTCGTCCCATTGACGGTTCGCCAGCCTTATTGACAGACAGTTTTCCCCATTCATGTTGTTAGGTCTTCCCTGAGCAAAATTGGTGAAATTGAATTTCAATCCAATTGGTTCCCATACCCACGTGCCTTCTATCGTCCAATCAGATCCTCCTATCCAGAAGGAGGAACCTGTAATCACAAAATCTTTTAACGAATGCTTCACTTGGAATATTTTGGTGAGATATTTTTAATGTTTATTGAATTTAGCTTTGCCCTCCTAAAAATCGATTGATTATATTAGTAAAATACTTTTTCGTGAAGATTCGGCAAATGTGTGAAATAATCTTTTTTATTCCGTTTAAACAATTTTTACAAAAGAAATATAGAGTTTCTCTTCGTTTTCTACATGAATTACTTGGACTTTTAAATAACAATTCACGAACATAGCTTTCTTCAAATATTAAAAATCATTCAAAATAACTTTTGAAAATTGACACTGGGAAACAATATTGTTGTAGCATTTTTTTAAAAATAATATTGAGTGTGTAAAGAATAAGATTTTCAGAGCTAAAGAAAAACATTAATGCATAAAACAGAAATAAAGAGCAGAATTACAATTTTTGGATTTCATAGAAAGAAAAAAAAACTTACTGTGTGATTTTTGTAGCAGAGACACTATGAATGCATTAGTGTCTCTGTCCATAATATATGCAAGGTGTCCGCCATGGAATTCACACATTTTCTTTTAAGAACACAAAAAAATTAATGCAATTATCAAAAAGCTGTTATTTAAATTTTTAGAAAAATTATATTATGAGTATCATCTGCCTTTATTAGCACACATGTACAGGCGTAAACTGCATGACAAGAGCGATTACTAGGGTTGTGTCCAGACTAATTTGTTTCACTGCAGGTCGATTTTTAAGACATCTGCATGGTTTATGATGAATTATGTGTTTTAAAAGATAAAAGGTCCTCCATAAAATAAAATAAAAATATTATCATCTCAGCATTTCTTCAACTACAAACGCAAATCACCACAAACATATTTTTTTTCTCGAACCTCAAAACATGTAATTTCACAGTTCCTGAACTACATAATTTACACCTGCATACAATATTATATTTTACCTAGCAGTTTTCACTAATATAATTTTGCAAACCTGGCTTTCCTATTCAAGATAATTTTCCTGCATAACTTTTAAAAATTATAAAATTTTACTATCAGTATCAATCATAATATATATTAAAATGAATGATTGCCTATTATCAAACAAACAACAAACAAGGACACACTACCCATTTCAATAAAGGTTTGTAGAAATACATGTATTTTTGATATGACTACAGGCGGTCCTATTTCAAGAGAGATGTATGCTGAACACTTTGCAGCACAGCATATTCTTGGAAAAAAATTCGATGCAAACTATAAGTAGATTTAGGGGTGTGTCATCTCACTGTTTGTTAACAACCACAGTTGCTATCAGCAAGGTATAATAAGGAATAAACAGTTAAAATCACAAACCATTGCATCCATCCAGGATTCATCTTCATTTGAGGTATGATAACAAGAATCTCCATGAGGAATCCAACCCCCCGGGCATCCAAAACCTACAAGGTAAAAATAAATAACTCTCTTAATTAGAACAAGGAGAAGCATTCTTGTTTAAGAATTACTGAAAATTTGTTCTGTTTTCATTCAGATATTTTACTGCGAGTTGTATAGAAATGACATGCTTTCGACTGTATTTCGACACTTTAACTACTTTTCAACATGTACACTTCATCGATACGTAAACTTAATATAATATAAAGAAAAACAACCAAGTCTCTGTTTATAATTAGCATTACTCAGTGCTTTCATTTCAGAAGGGGTAAGGATAAATTAAGGACATTGCCTCTTTCAGAACTCCTCGGGTATTTTATGCCATAAATTTTTGATTTATGAACAAAATGACCGTAAGAAGGCTTTGCTTGGGAAACTGGTTAATAATTCATAATTAAAGTTCATAATACAAACATATACCTTCATTTCTTAAACTTTGTGAAAAAATTCTTAGATACTTATGATGAGTATTGTTTGTCAAAGGATTTTAGCAAAAATACTCGTAAAAGTCAAAATACTCAAAATGTAATATCAAAAGTAAAATCGGCACCTATCCGTTACCAAATTATTCCGTACTCCTTAATCTACTCTGCAAGACGTCTGTAACTAGTATGTTCACATAGAAAAACCGCATTCCTGAAATTTTCTTCGAGCTTGAATCAGACTTTTGAAACGAACATTTCTTTGGGAATCTACCTTTTGCACATTACATTTAAAGCAATATGAACTGCATTATTTTAAGAATTTTATTTTGTTATTAAAGTTTGTCATTAGAATAAAATTGTTAGTAATTGAAACCCTTATGATCATTTAGAAAAATAAAGATTTAAATTGTTCAAAAGACAGACCTCTTTGCAATGAAATATTAAGTATCATTTAACTTAAGAAAACAATATTGTACAGGACGACAATAATGTAAGTCTACATCATTGAAAGCTTGCAAATAGTTCTACAAATATGATGATCAGAAGTAAATAAATGATCTTTTTCTATGTTCTTGACAAAATATTGACATTATTGCAATATAAAATTTTGACATCAAGTTGCAAATCATATTGCTTTAAGTTTGGATTTTCATTTATAAGCTTACAAAATAATTTCACAAATTGATCCTGTATAATTCTGAAATAATAGTTTTGTAATTTTTTGCAAAGCACCCGTGTCCATATTGCATAAAGGTAAATATTAAAACATTTCTAAGTAAACGATAGATCTTCTATTGGTTTATGGGAAACATAATTATCATTTAGATAAAGATAACTGTACCTAGAGAGATTAGGCAGGTAATGTAAATGAATGATTTGCTCCACATTTCCGGTGATCACTCTATTATATGTATATCATAAACGATTGTGTTCTATTTATATAATACACTGTACTTATAAAGGTTTATTGTCAAGGACAGACAAGTGCGATGATGCCCAAAAGGCCCTGCACTATACCGGAAGAAGAAGAAGAAGAAGAAGCAACGATCATTATCGTGCCGTATTTTATTCAATTACACTCATTGTGGAATTTTTTGAATAAATCCTGCTACATATGACAGACGAAAAGGTATGCTAATAACTTGTTGCGAGATGATTTGATCTTCAAATTAAACCATATAGATGTTTTCAATCCGAAACATAAGTGCATGAAATAAATGGAGATAACAAACAGTACTCAAGCTCAAAAGTCCATTTAAGGACGTTCGATCCTGAGACTTTGAGTGGATTTTGGTCATGTCATTTATTTATAAAATTCTGCATCATTTTTAAGTTCTAACATAAATCTGAATTCTACAATGCAAATTGAACTTTTTTCAATGAAAAAACCGCGATAAAATTCCATTCAAATAGAATTTAGCTAGGGACTATATTTTGTGGTGGAAGGTTTTTTAGACGAAAATGATCAGTTTTTCCCCTTTTGAACTATAACAGGACTGTTAATTTTCGATTCCTATTTTTTCCATGCTGGTTGCATACAAAGCTGTATTTTGCAGTGAAATGTGTTATGCTGGTTCTGAAATATCTATTGAATTATTTCTTATGAATTCAATCAACAAATTGTGACAAATATAGTAAATATATTATAAAAATCCGGGGAAAATTGAGCCAATTTTAACGTAAAATTGACACTTTTTAAGTTATATCTGAAAATTTACATCATATACCCCCACTTTTGATGTTCTTTTCTAAATATTCTAGATACCTTTGACCTATTGGCTGAAAATCAGAAAAAGTATAAGACTTTAAAATAATTTTCTTGCTGATTAAATTTTCAATGCGAGAAAAATCACACTTTATAGGTGCAGAAAGGTCAAATAATTGATTATGCGAAGCAATTTGAAACTTTTTCTTAGTCACAATTTTAAAGTGTCTTTTTTTAAATCGACTTAGAGTTCATTTTGTTTCATGCTTTAATTGGATGAAAATATTGGAGGGAAAACATCGAAGATGTAATTTTTAATTAAGACACAAATTTCAGTGCAAACAGGTCATATTTAATGTACTGTAGCGCCAAAAGAAGCATATTGACCCCCATTTTTTGATTTGAATTTTAATTAAGCTATGTATGTAGAAACTAAAAATATACTTGACAAAAAAGTTTAAGACTTTAAATATCAGGATCGAACGTCGTAAACAAAACAACATAGGATCAGAGCGAACATGTACCTCCAAAACATCAGAGGTGGGATCAGATGCCATAGAGATGTGAAAATCCCCTGCCAACCGATCACACCCGCAGTGTGCTCCCTGTCGTGATCGGGAAACAGTGGAAAATCTGTCAACAATTCAGTGTGTATATAATGGGCCTACAATTAGTATGAAAAACGTCAGTAAGCATTTTACTTAACGATAAGCTGCATTTGCTGAGAAGGTCATTGCATTGACCACAGAACTTACGAAATGGTGTCTTTAAACAAAACTAATGATAGTCTTGTTTCAGCAACTTGTTGGGAAATAACTAAGTAAACCTCGTTTTACAAATTAGTCATACTAGAGCATGCTCTTGCGTATCGAATCAACTGAGAGATATAAACCCTGTATGCAGCTGATGAAGGTATATTATTCCATTATTAAGGGAAGTTGACGATTGAAATGTAAAAGCCATCTCGTTTGTCATAAAGCTTTGTTGTTAGATTACTATTTACGTCTTTTCAAGTAAAATATATAAATATGAAAGAGACGTGCCAGACTCTGTGGTATCTTTTATTACAACCTCACCGAGATGTATCCAATCGACAAAAGAATGGAAATTACCTTTGTTAATTGACAATATTTCGTCGATATATCTAAATGTTGAGTTAAATGCCACATCCTTTTTTTTACGTATAGAAATTTGGAAAAATTGTGCTTCATATGAATACGGAAATATGTCTGCTGATGGGGATTCAAATAGATTGTTGGAAAACCTTATCTAATGTGACTTAAATATCACTTTCTAAGTACAAGTGTGTTTATGTAGCTTAGGAATATACTAGAGATATAGAAATTGATATTGAATTAGATATTTGGGATTATTAAAATAATCAAATCTGACATATGATTTCGAAAATAAATCTTAGAAAGGGATTAATGAGCATTGGTCAGAATTCCTATACACGAACCTTACAAATACAATGTTGTTACCTAATTTGTCAACTGAGGCCAATACAAATTATTGTAATAATTATTACAAATTCTTTCCTCACTTTAAAATTATTGAAGACAGAAAGATAAATGGAAAATAGTATTCGTATTGCCTTTCAACTAGATATTGCCAGGTTTCAGCAGTCATATGAAGCCTCATCCAATTGCAATGGTCTTTTTTCTTGTATTCCACAGATTTAAAAAATGTATATGAAAATTCGACGCTAATTAAAAGATTAGGGTTCGCCAATTTTTGGTCATTTTAAAATAAGTATTTCGTTATCGTTTTCATTTACTACATTTACCTTACCAGTAATTATGTGTCAATCTGGACTATTGTTGTATGGTGTAATTAAATGAACACAAAGGAGAATTTTTTTTTTAGATTATCGATGTCTAAGCATCGTCGAATTTCAGTTGGTATTTTTTTATTTTTATAAAAGCTTGGAAGCAATATCTGATAAAATGAAATAATGAAATTTAAGTTCCCAGAATCAATAGATGAGACCAAGGACTGTGTTGTTCACAAACAAGAGTTTATTGTATAGTATACCTTATCCTCTTCACATGCGTGCCTTTGCTTTTATTGAACGTTTTAGAGTCGAGCTACATAATAATGATTATAAATTATTATGATTATAAAGTCCTAACCAAAATGTAATAAGAGGTCCACGGCCTTATAGGCTTCTTGACTATCATGCAACAACTTTCCAACAATTTTCTTTGGTTTGTGTTTTAAACCAGAGACTATGAAATTCACAATTTCGAAACAGGCATAATTGCTGATCATAACTTAACACATAGAATGCTTACTTTTATTACTTAATAACCAATGGCAGATCTGAGGAAAAAAGAAAATATACATTTCCAATATATAATCATAAATGACACACCCCACAGGAAGAGGCATTATAACTCGTCATAGCTATTTACATAGTTTATCAGCTTACATATAATACCCAAAAGCAAAAGAGAAGATTTTCAAAGAACTAATGCATTTTCACTATGTAATCCTATGATATCACCAGAACCCCTGTTCCAGGGGCCATGAAATTCACAATTTTGGAAGAGGCACCATCATAACTATGTACATAGTTTATTAGTTTAATAAACAGGACCAGAGGAGATTTTTTAAAAGAAAATTTTCACTATCTATCCAACAGAACCCCGCCCTAGCACCAGAATCCCCGACCCTGAGGCCATAATTCAACAGTTTTAGGCAGACGGTTCAATGCGTATTACAATCATGCAACAGTTTGACTGCTTGATCTCCAGGATTAAAGAAGATTTTTGAAGATTGCATTAATTCTAGTGCTTTTGGTCCCACCCTGAGGCTCCAGGGGGGCAGGGACCGTGATATTCATAATTTTTGTTCCCCTTTACCCATAGATGTTATCTGCAAAGATTTGTTAAAATTGGATTTATTTAGTGATTCAGAGAAGTTGAATGTGTTCAAAACTTAACGCCAGACGGACGAAAACGGACAAAAAAAAACAAATAGCAATATGTGACCTAAAAATTAAGAGGCGTGAGTAACGATGTGTTTTATTCAGTGGCTGGAGCCTGAAAAATACTGAGATTGGTTTTATTTATTGTAAAGCCGTATGCATATAGACACTCTTTGTAAAACCAAATAGAAGCGAAAAACGAGATTTATCTTTTCATTTTCCAAAGATGATGCCACTGTGTTCCCTGAAATGAAAGTATTGAAAAATGATTACAATTTGTATATAATATGAAAAAAATAAAATAATGCCTCATGTTTATTCATTTGTGGGTTTAATATCTTTTTTAAAATACCTTCGTTCGCAGACATAATGCCTCGTCAAGGAAAGACACTCCAAGTCGTTCCACTGATAATGATGAAGACGATCCATTAATAAGCAGTTTTGGGAATGAAAATTATTTGGTTGACCTGGAGCAAAATTTGTATAATTCAACTTGGAGCCATGTGGTTCCCAATGCCATGAACCTTCCACTGTCCAATCTGTCGCACCAAGCCACGTGTTATTAGCTGAAAAGAGTGCAAAATGCCGTCATTTGCTGTTGTATGTCTCAAAATACGTTTTTGTTTTGTATGCTAGTGCAGATATGGGTACTGTATTTTTTTAAAAAATGGTTTCCATCTATTCATAAAGACAAATTAAATGATAAATGAAACAAAATTCATCTATGTCCTAATAAATTCTCACTCAATATACTTTGTGTTTCTTTTGTTTCAACCACAGTGGTAGCCTGGTCATATCACTAAGAAAGAGATGAATCGAAGCAATAATAGGTGTGGGTAATTCATTTCGCGAAAAATGACAAAATTCTGCGCACTGATTTATCTGTTCCAAGATTTGTTTTCTAGTATTTGAATATAGAAAGACACTGATGATAATAAAAACTAACAAGTGCACTTAATAACGATTATAATGTGTTCAATATTTCTATGGTCAGACTCACTTGTTTACTCATACTTAGCAATATATCATCATCATTTAATCTTCCATATGATTTGATTCACAAGAGCATATTCTATAAACAATCTTTAAAAACAATGCAACTGACAAACAAATTGATGATACGCGTGAATAAGCAATCTCATTTAGAAGGTGCTATACAACCACAGTTTTTTTCATATTTCATTACGATACAGCTTATTATTATAAGTATTTTATATCAGGTAAATGAGGATAAAAGTGTAGTAAAGTAAATTAATTTACAAACATCATTTCATTCCAAGTGCAACTTAGCTTGTAAAAAATATATTAATCGGAAGAAAAAACGCTGAATACTAGCCATTGGACAATTGAAATATTGAAATTTTGAAATACTCATATCCTCATACGGTAACATAGCGAAGGTTAAACTTTCTTAAATGTAAACCAAATATGTTAAGACCCATATTAAGGCCTTCTCATAAGAAATACAATTGTGAAATATGAAAAGCATCATCTGTTCGAATTTTGCCAAGGTTAAAAATTTTCAAGGTAAGTCAAATTCAAGGTCCAGGATCAAAAGATCAGAACTGTTCGTTTTAAAGAAAGGTCTTGTTACAAGGATTACATTTGTGAAGTATGAAAGCCATTGCCCAAACCGATCAATAGTTATGGCTAAGGTTAATGCTTTTTAAAAGTAGGTCAAACTCCAAGGTCAAGATCTAAGGGTCAAACTTGTTAGTATCAAATGGAAGCTCTTGTCACAAAAAAAAATTTGAAGTATGAAATTCCTAGCATCAACTGTTTGAAAGTTATGGCCAAATTAAAAGTTTCGTATTTTTGAGTGAAAGTGTGTCAAATTCCAAGGTCAAGGTCAAAGGTCAAATTTTGAAAAAAGGTCTTGACACAGAGTATTTACTTGTGAAAGATGAAAGTCGTAGACCTATCCAGTTAAAATTTATGGGCAAAGTTAAAGTTCTTGTGGACAAACAGACGGACGGACAGGGCAAAAACTATATACCCCCGAATCTTCGATTGTGATGGCATAAAAATCCTAAATTTCTATATACTAACCACTGGATGATTGAAGTAAGTTTGTAATGAAGACCTGTTCCTCAGCATCGTCTATATGCACTAGGTAGCTTTCGTGTATTTCACACATTTTCTGAAAAACATTTTTTTAACATATAGGTCACAGTCAAGGTCACGAGGTCATTGGTCAATGTCATTCGAAAGAACTTGATTAGTAAAGAATGCATACCAAATATGAAGTTTCTATCTCTCGTGGTTCACAAGTTATGGTGAAGGGTTCAAAAAAGTTATTTTTAGCATATAGGACACAGTCAAGGTCACAAGGCCGTTGACCTTGGTATCATGTTATAGGGTTTTATTAGTGGAGAATACATGCTAAATATTAAGTCTCTATCTTTTTTTGTTCAAAAGTAATGGCGAAGGTTAAAGTTTGCCGAAAAAAAGCTATATTTAGCGTATAGGTCACAGTCAAGGTCACAACGTCATTGACCATGATGTCATTTCAAAGAGCTTTATAAGTGGTGTATGCATACCAAATATAAAAATCTCTATTTTTTTTAGTTCAAAAGTTATTGCGAAGGTAAGAGTTTGCAGAAAAAACTATTTTTAGCATATTGTTCACAGTCAAGGTCACAAGGTCATTGACCTTGGTGTCATTTGAAAGAGTTTAATAAGTGGGGTATACATACCAAATATGAAGTCTCTTTCACTCATGGTTCAAAACTTATGACGATAGTTAAAGTTTGCAGACAAACAGACAAAGAGACAAACAGATAAACAGACAAATAGACAGGACAAAAGCAATATACGCCTCGGATCTTTTGATCCGGGCACAAAAAAAACTTCTAAACAAATAAATCTGTTCTGTTGAAATTCTAAATAGAAGAATTGATAAATAAAATTTATTTAAATGAATAACTCACTAAGGGAAAAGAGGTAATCTAATAAAATGATAACATTATGTTTATTTATAACATACCATAGCATTAAACCAGTTCTGGGAATCCCTACTGACATGGTAACAAGAGTTCCTGTATATTGTCCATCCGTAAGGACAACAGGATCCTGCAATGATAAAAATTATTCAACTTAGAGATACCACCATTTTGAAAATAAATATACATGTTAAGTGACTTTTGTACATCCCCACTCCAAAAGACCAAACTCAGTATTCCATTAGCTAAAAACAATAAAATCTAAATTTCAATTCCTTACATATATATCAATCTTACCTTCTTTCCACAGTAATAACAAAACAAGTACAACATGATAGGGACGATTGCTTAAAATCATATTGCCAACTCAGAAGATAAAACCCATTTTCTTATCATTTCTATCGTAATGAAATGAAGTTTTGTATTCTATATATAGATACATACTGTGACATTATGTTTAAGTTATCAATATTTAAAAAAAATATCGTACTTACAGAAAGAAAAGATCATTTATCAAAGGTATTTCATTAATTTTTATCCTTATTTGGAAAAGAGCATAAGCTCTACCTAGTTTGCTTTTGTTAAATCTTTTTCACTGAAAAGTATTTATTTGCAGCATAAAATGTTTTATAATTAAAATATACTTTTATTAAGGAATATAAGAAAATGAAAAATTAATTTCCCACCATGCATGTACTTATAATCATGTTGAGGTTGAAATAAAAGACGCCACAGAATCTAACACATTTGTTTAATATCTTGATATTTTACTAGAAAGGACGTTAATGGTAATCTAACCCAACATTACGTGCAAGACTTTAACTTTCCAATGGTCAACTTACCTTACTTCCTTTATCACCTTAATACGGGGTTTTATCCCTCAGTTGATTAATACGAAAGAACATGAACAATTTTTAAAACGATGTAAATTATTGATGAACAAATTAATGAAACAAGAATATCAACAGTCTCGTTTTAAGTCATAATTTCTTAAGTTGTATGGTGGATACAATGACCTTGTCAGCAAATGCAATTTGGCTTAAGTCAAATTCTCCGACGTTTTACATAATAATTGTAAGGCCATTGATTTACACACTGAACTGACATCAGATTTTTCTTTATTTCCTGATCATGAAAAGGAGCACACTTTTGAGCTTGAATACTTTTCGTTTTCTTCATACATGTATATTTCATAATACAAAATTGTTTTTTTTTCTAATTATGGATTATCTGTTTTTAATTTTCTGGAAAAACCTTGTTTTTGAATATTCATTATATGTACAAGTTGTTAACACTAGATAAAATGAAAAGATTTATGATATTTAATGAAAGCATCCATTTCAACAATTAGACTTTTTAGATATTTAGACATTTATATACAATTACTGGTAAATTATTAGATTGCGCAGTGGCTCAGCTACGTTTTTTTTTTCATGGATATCCCTCAAACATGACTTAACATCCTCTACAAACTAATATACCTGGTTTTCAGTCATCATTCCTCATATACAGTATAAGTAGATATAATAGGATATACACAGAAAGAACATCTCTACAAAGTTACAAGCCTCTAAGATTTAATTAAGCAAACCACACATACTGACCCCACGACTGTTGCGAATCTAAAATAACCATCCTACCACACTTTAATATTTTTCCTCATTCATACAATAATTATAGTTGTAATGAGAGAGAGAGAGAGAGAGAGAGAGAGAGAGAGAGAGGTGGCCAAAAAAGATGCTTGAAACATTAAAATACTCAATTCATAGGTCGAATAGATAAACTGTTCTTTGTCCATGTCTCTAAAGTGTGGATAAAAGACATAGTTCATACAACTTCTGGTCTAGTTTGTGTTTCAATTATAACATTTTATTGAAAGTTCATTAGAAAAGACATACAATCACAATTATAGTTGTCAGAATATTCACTTCTTGATTCTGTCAGCCGACTAGGTTTCCAGTGATATCGTCCCTACAAAGCAGGAATCATTTACAATTATGCAAAAAAAGATGCTTGAAACATTAAAATACTCAATTCATAGGTCGAATAGATAAACTGTTCTTTGTCCATGTCTTTAAAGTGTGGATAAAAGACATAGTTCATACAACTTCTGGTCTAGTTTGTGTTTCAATTATAACATTTTATTGAAAGTTCATTAGAAAAGACATACAATCACAATTATATTTGTCAGAGTATTCACTTCTTGATTCTGTCAGCCGACTAGGTTTCCAGTGATATCGTCCCTACAAAGCAGAAATCATTTACAATTATGAACTGAACACTAAATTAGTTTGTTAACATATTCTTAATATTTTTTTCTGATTTGAGGTACGAATCTTCTATGTACTTGTAGCATGTATTTAAAGAACATGATGAAGAAATGAAATAAAAAGGATTTTTAAAAAAGTGGCGACGTTACATTTGCTTGCAAATATAGTAGTTTCGATCGTAGCAATTTCTGTCATCCCAGGCAAAGGTGTGGTGGTTGTTTGAGGAACCGTCAATCAAGAGGCAATCTTCCTGGTTCAGTCTATCGTCTGGTTCTCCATGACCAAAGTTTTGGTAATTCATTTTGTCGCCGTAGGGTTCCCATACAAACGTGCCTTCATTATCCCAGTCCGTCGCTCCTAACAAAACAACATCCTCTGAAATCATAGTTTCTCAGTCATCAAGGATCTCTTGTAAAATCAGATACTTTCGTGGGGTAAAATTATCGAGGTCTGAGGAAAAAATATTGGTTTGTGGGAACTTGATTCCTTGGTTGGAGAATGTTTAGTAGTGGATCTCTCCATGCCTCGATATCAACGAAAATTAACCCCCCACGAAAATTAGTGATTTCACAGTATTAAAACTCATTTACCTCATCCCGTCATCCCAGCTTTCTGTATGATTTTACACGCCATCTAATATGAATTCAGTGAACGATTGTTTATATTGGCTATTGCAAGTTTTGCAACCCATATATTAGCACGATGCCAGTTTATACCCATTCTGACGCTTATAGATAACCGTTGCAACCTCTCATATGCAATATGACGTGAAAAGAATGTGACGCCATAGATCTTTGTGATTGGTTTGGCTAATGTTCTACATTAGCCGTAGGAATCGAGGGGGGGGGGGTGTTTGGTGTGCCCCAAATAATTTCGCTGATATATAGACTACTATAGGAAACATAGCTACTACACATGTATATGATTGTGTTCCTTCTCTGATGACCTTTTTCGCTTGTCAAAGAGTTCTGAAAGTTTATATTAACCCAAAATGAAAACTGAAAATGTATAGCTGTGCCCCTACCCCCAACTGAAATTGCTTCCTACGGGGCTGTACAATATAACTGACAAATGTAACCATTTTTCCATGCTTGGCGTGAAGAACTACTTTTTAGATAACGGCTATCATGACACATGGCCTCAGTTTTTATGGTCTCATCCCTAGACCCGCAATTTCAATTTCAACAACACAAATAATAATTTGATAAAAAGACCGACCTGCTTTTGGTTTCATGTACATAAACGGGTAATTTATCTTAAATAAACCAGAACTATTCATCTCTCTTTATCTTAACAGGTTTCTAAACTTACTTTTATATTGTTTCATGAGGCTTACAATAAAATTATGTTCTTCCTGGCTCAGAACTGATGCAAGATTGGATCCGTGAATTTGACACATTGTCTGAAAAGAGAAAATTAGGACAAATGTAATAAGACCTTAATTTATTTAAAATTGGTACAAGACACTTAAAAGTGGATAAGGAAGATCTGAAAAGGCACGTACAAGGCACTTAAAAGTGGCAATTGAAGATCTGAAAATATACACCAGTGGATATTCAAGTAGAAACTGCTATACAAAGCAGTACTTTGATATCTTAATATAAAATTTACCCACCATGCCATCAAACCAAGATTCCACTTCTGGACCCACGTGGTAACAGGCAGGTCCGTGTTTTATCCATCCTGTCGGACACGCCCATATATTATAAACTGAAAGATTTTTAATCCTCAGTAGGTTATAAACATTGAATCTTTTTTGCTAACGATTTACCATGTTAACATGATGATGACTCTAACAAATGTATTGAGAAGAATCACCGTTCCAACATTTTAATGGTGAAAAAATGTCAATTTTGATAATTTATTATTGATTAACAATTTAACATTTTAGATTTTTTTTTAAAAAATCTTGATGATAAATACAAACAAATTATTCGTTTTGAACAGAAAAAAAGATAGGTAAAATTTTGATTATGTTGATTTAAAGAAAAGACATTTTTCTGTGAAAAAATTGTTAGAAGGGAAAATTGGTTATTTAAAAGCGAAGAAAGTTGTTCAATTTATATTGTTTGAGCCGAATGGCTATGAATTGCTCCAGTGAAGAAATAATAAACCTATTTACACACTCTTACCTGCAAACTGAAGACAAAACAACTGAAGAATCTTTGAAGTCATTACTAGATTTTGTCTGATAATGGTCAGATAGAATAAGCTTATGTCACAATAATCGGAAATTGACCTGAGTGTCCCGATAAACAGAAGAAGCAATGCATGGACTTTATGAATAAATCAAAATAAGGAAACCACGTATATGTTAGGAACAAACATCTTCGTATCAAATGATGACGTCAAATTCTTTGTTTCTAGCGTATCGAATCAACTGAGAGATATGAACTCTGTATGCAGGTGATGTAGGTATATTGCTTCATTAGCAAGGGAAGTTGGTTAATAAAAAGTTAAAGTCATCTCGGTTATCATAAAGATTGGTTGTTAGATTAACACTAACGTCTTTTTCAAGTAAAATATCCATATATTAAACAGATGTGTCAGACTCTGTGGTATCTTTTATCTCAAGCTCACCAGGATATATCGTATCGACATAAGAATGGAAATAATAATTGTTAATTGACAATCCATACGTCGTCTTTATATCTAAATGTTGAGTTGAAGGCCACAGCAAGTGTTTTCTTCTTTTCACTTATAACATTTAGGACACATTCTGCTTTATATGAACACAAAAATAGGGTCTGATTTCATGATGTTTTCATTTCAGACATTTAGTTTATCAAACCTTATTTTGTGATGTCAAACAGTTGTTTCAGAACCATACAAAATAAACAAGGAATACTGTGATTAATGAGCTCACAAAATGATAGCCCCCCTATTACAATCCTAAAGTCAATCTCATGTTGTGAGAAACTTGAGATATTTGTTCGATCAGATTATAAAATAGAAGATGCACAATAGTATTAAATAGATAAAAATGTTGAGAAAGTTTTTTCTATTATATCTTATTCGATAGTTTTCTCGGATTTGCACTTCAGAGATCTGCTCCCCCTATTAATAGGAAACCAAAAGGTACATACATGTATCACTACATTTTAACAATGATTGATGTAAAAAATACAACCAATACAAGTAAATAAATAGGGCATAACAAACTGACCCTGGCGCACGGAATTCTTTGTTCAGATCCCTTATAAGAGTATATTCATCCGCTGTCGTCCTTTCCCATATGTGAGCCATTATATGCATTGATCAGTAAGAGAAACCATTCTGCACTCAAATTAAGTAATTAAAAAACAAAAGCCTATGAACCACACCAGCGAAAACTATAACTAATGACTAATGATACGCTCTGTTTGCTAAGAAGGTCATTATAAAGAACACGGAATTTACAAAAAAAACTTACTTTCAAAGACATCTTTTTGTCGTATAATTTAGTTTCAATATAATAAAAATATCTAAATATTATGAAATAGATGTGAGACTCCTTAGTGTTTTTTTTATTTCAAGTACATTGAAACTAACAATTTTATTATTTGCTGAAACATCGTTCACATGCCTGTATTGGAATGTTAAACTAAAGGCCACAGCTAGTATTTGCTTTACTTGTAAAGGTTTTAGAATAAATTCTGCTTCATAAAATATAAAAACAGGTCGGCTAATGAAAGATACCCATCGGAGATCAAACAAATTATTACAAGAACTGGTCTACAAAGAATATTTGCGGATAAGAGAATGGTACTCCCCCATGTGACAGACCTACACCCTCATCACTATAAAAAATAAAAGTTCTTAAGTAAAGGGTACGATTTGAAAATTCAATGACGCCCTCGAAATATTTTATGAAGGCGGTTCCCTTTTAGTATGGTTCTACCAAGAAAACTGTGTTTCAGTTTGTCATTAAAGGACATAAATAGTTGGAAATATTTAACATATTGTGGTGAAAATCATCATATTAGTATCAAGTGATGAAATGCCTACGTATGTTGTTTAGCCATGATATATGGAACAAAAACTAACTGTAGAATCACTTATTTTTGTGATGCAAAACTTTGTAATTCAGTCATGATATGATATAAATAATAAAAACGTAAAAACGTTGGTTTCATATAACACAGTATTCATTGTTTGAGACTAGTTTTCAGTGTATTTTATTTTATGCGTGCGGCTTTCTTTCTTAAAGAACATTAAAACTTTAAGAAAAAGTCAATCTAACATGTGTTTTATCATTTGAAGCGTTATATTAAACCAATTCAAGTCAACTTTACCTGACAAAAAGTATCGCTAGATATTACGAAAGGGAAATATTTTTTTTCTGTTGTTTTTTCCAAAACAAAAGTATTATGTACAGTTCAGAGACAATAAATATTATACAAAATATTGGTTTCTGTCCAAAACAAAAATTCAAAAAGTTAGAGTTGTATAAATTTATCCTTGTGTCTTTCTTTATGAAGCAAGAATATTATTGACAGTGTTTAGATTAAAAAAGAACGTGTCATCAACATAATGAAAATATTTTTTTCTTTTTAAATACCATCAACCAATAAGAACTCCAACGTCTGCATCCCTGAAACATAAATAAGATGGAATTAATTCTGGCAACGCGGGTCTTAGGATCAAATGAATTATTTTTGCTTGCAAAAAGTTCTCAGAAGTAGTATACATTATAAGTTCTTTTAAAAAGAACTGCATCGTCAATAAACAAATAAATAAAATGAAATGAATAAAAAAATGTATATATTTAAAAAGTTCAAACCATCAACTCTATATGTAGATATAAGTCTTGTCGCTTTACACGTTTTACGAGGGCTGTTCAAATAATGTCATTGGCTCGATGACATACAACATTGAAATCATATGACATTAAGCTTGACTTTCTCTCATGAATTAATAACAGTTTATGTGACCACTTTTCATCACATAGTTTTATTTTGGGAAGCTGGAAAACAAGGGCTATTCGAGACACTGCATTAAAAATGAATGGTAAAGAATCAGTAAACAGGAGTGAAATTAGACACATCGTTAAAGCTGCTGTAAAACTTGTTAAGAATCCCAAAGAAATATTAACTAAAATATGTGAAATTTACAGCAACCAATGTCTGTTTTATACACACATGAGCAGGTGGATTTCAATGAACCATAGTGATATTATGGGCATTAAAATGGGTACCGTCCTTGGCGACAAGGACATACAACAACCAAGGTATATCTGCGGAAATTCAACAAATTATCACTGATTATGTTCGATTGACTTTAAGACACATAGCAAATATGATAGACATCATTTAGAGGTAGTTCACACTGCTTTAAAGAATCATTTGATAGTAAAAATGCTTAACACTCAAAGTCACCCTTTATTTTGACAAATGAGTACAAACGACAGCGTGTAGGAATATCTAAAGAATTTTTGTAAAAAAAAATTCAAAAATAATTCTTATTCATGTTTGTCTAAAATTCAAACACATAATGAAACTTTAATCCATTTTGCTTTAAACCCTCAAGGAATTTATTATCTGGAGGAGTCTAGAAAGCAAAATCTTTGCAAAAAATTGAAAGATTTATGAGAGGAAGAAACCATAATGAGGAATTCACTACATTAAATTTATTTATGACAGAGTCTAAACCTACAGCCCATGAGGAATAATTAAGTTTTGGGGATAAATAGAAAGGTAATGTTTTGTCACACCAACAATATTCACCAGATCTTTCTACCTTTGTCTTTCATTTCCCAAAGTTGGAAAAACGCCTTTCAGAAAGAAACAAAACAAGTACAGGAAATCTTAGGATCTGCCAAATCCAGTATATACGAAGGGCCATACTCAAAAAAGTGTTCTAAAACAATTGGAATTTGAACCAGAACGTCTGCTATTGCAAGCAATAGCGTATGTCGCTCCGAACGAGACAAGACTTTCATTTTTTTGTATCATTAAAACAATACACATTAGCTAATCTTGGACAACCATCAATTTGTATCAGTCCTTTCGGTACTTACAGTACTTTGATTTAATAATACGAGTAAAGAATTTTCACTTTTCCTTGGTTTCCATGGCAATAATCGATTATTTGAAAATTCTAAATGCGAATCGCATAACTACAGATACTAATCATTTAAATAAAAAAAGTTTCATGACGAATATCAAAGGGACCAGAGAACACTCGCGGACAAAATTCGTCGCTTTTTGCAGGTTTCCATGGCAACGGTAGCCATTTTGTGTGAATGACCACACAACACGACTACAACCAGTGGTCGTCCTTTCGGGAAAGTTTCAGGAATATTGCCCCAGCCATCTCCGAGAAACAGCCTGGACAACAAAAACATGCGTACAATCGCAATATGTCGCCCGACTTCGTTCGGGGCGACATAACAATAATGTTACGGACATGCGTTTTAATTAAAAGAGAATATTTAAGTGAAATCATTAAGACTAAATCATAGAAAAGTGTTTTTTTTTGTTTCTTTCCAAGCACCGATGACATTATTTTTTGGACTGCCCTCGTACTTTACTATTAATATTAATATTACTGTAAACCAACATTTATTCGCGACGACTTAAATCCGCGATTTATCGGGCGAACATTTGTTTGCGACGATTAATTTTTGCGATCAAGCCTTTTTGGAATCGGTTGTTAATACAATTCTGAGGCTTTCAGAGTCAGTTCGCGGCGAGAAAGAATCGAGATGACGAGGCTCTCGCGAACCTCATGAAAATTTCTCGCACGTGAATAAAAGTTGGTTTACAGTATTTAATAATATACCATAGCCTATCAGGCTATTTTGCTGTAATACATATATGCTGTCACTTCATGAACTCATCAAAGACTTTTGTTGGGTAAGCTCAATTATTGGGTGTGTTTTAAAAATATATGTTTTAATTACTTACATTTATAACAGTAAAATTAAGCAAATTGATGATAGAAAATTCCACAAATGTAACTCTTCGAGGGAAGTTGAATTTAAACTCAATAACTCACATTAATTCGCAAATGTAACAGTGCAGTTTCTCGCAACTCCTGTCGTCCCATTTGTAGCTGTGATGACTATGAGAAGAACCATCTATCATCAGACAGTTCTCTGTGCCTAAATTATTAGGCCTTCCAACGTCAAAGTGGGTATAATTGAGTCTTTCGCCATTCGGCTCCCATACCCATAGCCCTTCAATGTTCCAGTCTGAAGCACCCAGCCATACACTATAACCTTATGTTAGAAAGGCTAAAACTATTATATTAACGTTCATATTGTAAAAGTGTGTTCAGAGAAGAAAGATTTGCATTTTCTGTAACACTCACAATTATTTTTATGCATGAGATTAACAATGAACCTGTCTTCCAGGTCATTTTCAACGTGAACGAGATGACCCCCGTGAACTTGGCACATTTTCTGAAGTTCAAAAATTAAAAAAGTAAACATTCTTGTTAAGTATTAAAAAATTAGCAATGTTTTTGCAATATATTAATCATTGAAAATGTCAACATTAGGGTTTTAATCGATATGTCAATTATTTACAAATAAGTTGATGAAACAAGGATATTGAATGTTTTGTAATTTCTGTGGTCGATGCAATGATCTTGTCTATCATTAAATCGAATGTTGACGGGCTATTTCCATAATACTAGTAATTGCTAGGTCATGAATTTCACACTGAATTGTCTATAAGATTTTCCAAAACTTTCCCTAAAATTACGGATTCCTGGCAGATGGTTCTGGTCGACAGATAATAAGTTCTCCTCCATGGCACCTGATATTATTTTTTATCTTTTTTTAGAGTTTCGTCTTTGCTCTACTATCAATTTATTTAGTTCTTATACACTTATGACCTTGATAACAAATAGAAAACTTCAAATTTCTTGACTTTAACTAAGTGGGAAATTCCTCCTTCAGAGTAAATAACTAATAAAAGGATTTCATACACACCATGGCATCAAACCACGATATTTGTTCACGGCTGAAATGGTAACAGGAGTTGTTGTGCTTTTCCCATCCTACCGGGCAGCTCAACACAGTGCAAACTATAACATCCAAATTTTTAGAATCAGACCATATATTATAAATAATCGCAACATAATAATCATTTCAACATCAAAATTCAACGTAACACTTAAGTTTTCAATTTAAACATAACTGTTTACAAGTGTCGGAAAATAAACAAGAGCACTGCAAAGCGGAACATCCCCTCGCAAAAAGCAAATATAAATCAAGAGAGCATTTGACAACGATCCCGATACAAAGAACGTCGCTTCCGTTTCGTTCAGGACATAACTACAAACAAACACACAAACATGATAACGTTATTGTATCTCCTCCAACTCCGTTAAGAGGGGGTAAAAAAAAATTGGGGGTATCACCAAAATCTACAGATGTGTTCTTTGAACAAATACTCGCCCACATTGTGCAAATGATGTAAATATAAAATAGCCTAGAAAATATAACACTTACATCATTATCGATAAACCCTTCTCAATGATCAAGATGTCCTTGTATAGGTATTAAAGGAATCTCAACCCAAACTCGTGATTAATATTTTAGAACTAGATGTTGTGTTCCCCAAAAAAATTACGTAAAAATGAAATTTTTTGGTCTAGTAATTTTGGCTCTTTCCACAAGTTAATATATGTGGAAAACAGAATGGTTACCAATTCCGATTTATTTTAGACTTTTAAGTACCCCTCAGCATAATACATATTAATCATTTAATGTGAATTGAAAATTCAATTTTAACAGATAATAAGATTTTGTTTCATATTTGGATATTTTACGTGAAAAAGACGAACCAAGCTATATGATAAACGTGATGACTTTAACTTTTCTATCGTCAACTTCTCTTACTTATGCAGCAATATACCTTCATCACATGCATACGGAGTTTATATATCTCAGTTGATTCGATACGCAAGAGCAAGCTCTACGTATGAACAATTTCTAAAACGAGGTTAATTATTGCCAAGTTGATGAAACAAGAATTTCAGCTGTCACGTTTAAAGTCATCATTTCATAAGTTCTATGGTCAATATAATGACCTTGTCAGCAAATATACTGAAAGGAAAAAAAAGCAGTGTCAACTTTTGAGGTGAAATAATATTATTTTTCCTTATATATTTTCTAATATTCCTATCTAACGTTTAAAATCATCTTTAATGAAAATGTAACCAAAATTTCACATGACTTGCCTCATAATTAATAAATTATTGAAACTGATATGACGATACCCCCAAAAAGTGAAAATTGAAATTCTCATTATCTTCAATGTTCCTTTCGCGCATCTGTCACAGTCTTGTTTCTCCTAATTTGCATGGAGTTTATCAGGGTGTTTATCCTACAAATAAGGATATTTTTGAACATTTCAAAAAGATAACCCTTATTTGAAAGGGGCCATCTTTGGCATTTCGAACCCTATCTTCCACTCAGTTCCACAGGTGTTCAGTGAGAAAAAGGTTGACTTTATGGGGACCAGTCGAGTGGGTAAATGAGATTTTTGGCTAGAAAGTCTTGATAAACCCAAGCTACAATGGGCTTGAGGTAAACACGCCGAAAAAAAAAATAGGCAAACGATGCCCGCATGCGCCAATGAGAGGAAGACCAACGTAAAGTTAACCAGCTCAGCGATCCAAATCGCACAATTTCTTTCAGTTTTGAAGTAAATGTAATGATTATGATCACCTACTCTATTGATATCAGTTTTGTAGTAGTACGGTTGCGATTTAACAGGCGGAAGGACGAATAACCCGATCTTGACGTGGCTCTGTTAATTACGCGTCAACGTCATCGTCACGGTTAATTGAAACCCATTGAAGGCACTCTTTGACGACGGTTACGACGTTCTATGGGGGAAAATTTACTAGCACAGCAAGCTGTTATTGCCTATGTCCTTATTTAGACAAGGTAAAAGCCAGACCCCATGGAACTTCCGTCAACTGTTAAAAGATTGCAAGAAATGCATTTCATCTACAAATACTGAAAATCAATGTGTATACCTCAAGTGCATCAAATGATACAAGAAGATCGTTGTCAAACTTGTCGTCATCAAGTTGCACGTTTTTTCGGCTTTTTTGTCATATTTCTGACGTGACGTCATAAATTTCACGGTTGAGTAATTTTGATAATTGATTTTAGTGCATAGTAACAAAGATTTTCATCTGACCAATTATTATAATTTTTGATCATGCATTCAAAAATATTTCGCATATTATGTTACCCTGCGTTTCTTTTTCCTTTCAGTATACAATTTATCATTGAGTCAAATGCTGACTGACGTACTTCATACTTATTGTTAATCAATTAATTATATATTGAATTGACGGATTTTTCCGTTATTTCCCGATCATGACAAGGAGCACACGGTGGGTGTGACCGGTCGACAGGAGATGCTTACTCCTCCATGGCACCTGATCCCACTTCTATTGTTTTGGAGGTCCGTGTATGCTCTGCTCCTATTTGTATTGTTTTATGGACTTTTGATCTTAAATACTGTTCGTTATCTCATATGTTTAAATTACGAAATAATAAATATTGACACTTAAACTAGGATAGACGCAAATAATCCATTATCGCGCATCTTCGCTTTTCTTACAGTGCTGAAACGCAATATTTAAAAAAAATCCTGATAAACATAGTTCTACTCGCAAATTCATAGTCTGACTTTACGCCATTTCTCGAACTTAAGTTCTCGCATAAAGTAGACCTCTACTTTTAAATGAATAATTATGTGCCTACTACTTACAGAGTTGAACTGCACCAAAAAATAACGTTAAATGAATCACTGATAAGTAGTCCACCATCATGTGTCAACATAATATAGAACACATTTAGTCTCACAATTCTTATCGTAATACGGTGCTATACAATGTGTGATCCCTGTGTCGTTTGAAGCAATGGATAAGAAAAAAAAGTGAGCGAAAAGGAAAGTCCTCATGAAAAAAATATGAAAATTTAGAAATGAGTAAGAATATTGAATTTATAACATATTGACGCCTACATGCTGTGTATTGAAAATCTTTCAAAAATTCTGGAATCGAAAATTTAGGAACAATGAGCATACAGCGGGTGTGACCAGTCAACAGTGGATGTTTACTCCTCCATGGCACCTGATCCCACTTCTGATGTTTTTGAGGTCCGTGTTTGCTCTCCTCCTATTTTGTATTGTTTTATGGATTTTTCTTATCTTGAATACTGTTCGTTGTCTCCATTTGTTTCATTTCAGAATTCAAAAAGATATAATACCTCAAAATGTTTTATATAAAAGATTATATATATTGCAATTGCTTTTAATCTACATATTGAACTGTCAATAGTAAACCTCGATATTGATTTGATTTGTTTATAAGTGGCCACCATTTCAAGAGATAGCTTATTCCAAATACTAGTAATGATCAGAAATTTGAACGTCTATTAATGAAATGATCATTCTCATTTTCATGGACATATAACTGTCCGTGTCTATTACAAGGCAGGTGCGGGTTTCTTTCATTCTTGACAGAATACCAATGTTTTGTGGGCCTGATCTCTAGGGATAGACATACAGGCAGTTGATCGAAGAGCCATGGATGAAAATAATCCTCTAAATCAGTGTATCATACCTTGATAGATTGTAATCAAATCTAGGTATACATAGTCAGTATAAACAAGTGGTGGTTTCATATTGCTGTTAGTAATAAAAACAATCTAGAATTCGTGAATAACTGGGCAGAATAACTTATAACTAAATAATGAAATGATATAAACTTCTCAAGGAGTTATAGGATGGATGCAAAAAGTTTCTGAATTTTAAACCCAAGCAGGAAACTGACAGATATGTGTATGACAAAGTTACAGCGATTTTAAACCTCGTTTTGACTTCTAATTACACAAACTTTTCGAAGTCTTAATTAATTCATTAAGTAGTATAACCTATCATTTAAGTCATACTTTTATTGGCAATTTTGATGCCAGCTGTTAGTCTTTGGTTTTTATGTTGAATTTTACTAGGGAATATTACTTATACCATCGACACATGAAATATGTAGAAAATGAACAGTATTTCAGCTCAAAGTATATTTTTAACAATAAAAATTGGAAGCAAAACAAACATGGACCTCAAAATATCAGAGGTTTGATGAAATACCATGGAGTAGTGAGCATCCCGTGCCAATCTGTCCGACTCGCCGTGTGCTCCTTGTCATGATCGTAAAAAAACAGACAATCCGTCGACAATTTACAGTGTATTAATAATGGCCTAATAATTAGTATTATTATACCTCATTATAAATAATCTACGCAACGAATTATCTGATTGGTTCTAGGTTATCACGTGATCGGGCCGCAAAACTTCATATTTCCCGTCGTCGGCACGCTTTTCATCATATTCCACCTCTTCGGAACACCTAGTGAATTTTCCCGCAATATAGTTCTCGTTCGTTGAACGAAAACTCCCGAGAGTAGTAGACGTCACAATAGCCTGGTTTACGTCACAAAACTTTACGTTAACAATGAAAGTGAATTTGAGAGCGCTGCCGAATTTGAAAGTTTATGTTTATTTCAAAGTTTTGCTTGTTTCGGTATAATAAACAATTCATTGCATGAATGTTCGGGAAACATGAAGACTTATTCAGCCAAGAAATATCATATTCCCCTCGGGCGAAGCCCTCGGGGAATATGATTTTTCTTGGCTGAATAAGTCTTCATATTTCCCTCACTATCATGCAATAAATGTATATTAACAACTTCAGTCAGCATTTGACTTAATTATAGGTTGTATTTACTGATAGGTCATTGTATCGAACACATTTGCGAAATGATGACTTCAAACGCGACTGCAATTATCCTAGTTTCATAAACTTTTTTGTCAATAGTTTACCTGCTGCATATACAGCTCTTTGGATTTACATTTGCATAATGATATGTGCATATTAATGAGATGTGATGACGTCATAAGAAATATTTGCATAATGAGATGACGTCATTCTTCTCTAATGCATATGAATGAGAGGTGACGTCATGATGAAGGGGAATCCCCCTTGGAAAATCCGGTGGAAAACCCCATTCGGAAAATCCACATATTCTGTATTCAAATAAAAACGAATTGTTGATAAGTTGTTTCAAGAGGATTGAGGTTTTTAGATGAGAGAACATATCAAACTTTTGGAAAAAGAAACACAGTTATAGTGGTAAGAAATTAAGATTTTTTTATTTGATTTAAACAATATTCAGAACACTGAATAGATTGGGTAACAGGCAAACTGTCTACAAATATCCTCTCTTTGCAAGATCGAGGTGACAAATACAATGATCTGATTTCATAATCGATAAAACATCACGGGTAGACACACACCCTTTCACTTTCCCTCCCTCACACACACCCTCACACACACACACACACACACACACACAAGCACAACTGGCTCGAGATAAAAATGGCATAACAAATGTTTGTATAAATAACATCTGACTAAAAAGGAAATGTATCAATGTTTCTTTTTTATTCATAAGAGGTACGTACCTATTGATGAGAAAAAAAATCCAGCATAAATATTTATTATGCAGAAAAATCCCTAGTGAAAACAACTTCACTGTAAACATATATTTACACGGCTTAAAGATATGTTAAATCACACCCGCACATACTCCTCAGTTAGAAAATTGCGGGAAAAAATTTCATCAGCTAACGTATATCCACGAAATGAGAAAATTAATAATAACACAACGAAGAGATATTTCTAATCACAGGCACATACAATGTCCCAGCGGTGTAATTGTTCCCTGGATATATATGTTTCACACAAAAAAACATCAAGTACTCCATTAATTAGTAATTCAGGACCGGGAGAAAAAGTGTCAAAATGATTATTTTTCTTATATTCATGTAATTTCACTCGTCGGAGTAGAGGGAATGCAAGGTGAACTGCACTCCCTCGAGCTCCTCGTTCACTTTGGCGAGTCTTTTTTTCAGTTTTTTAATGTCTTTTTTTATTTGAATTTTTTTTTCGATCAGATCCTCTTCGTAGTTAAGTAATATCTGTCTGAAAAAAGATAAATATGCTGATAAAAATTTCAACTCTTAATATCGTATGTGAAAGAATATATCATCTTTTGAAACGTCAAAATGCACACCTGTGGTCGGGCATTGAGACGCCCAACTTCTCATCATCCGAGCTATCGTCGGAAATGACTATTACATCCGAGGCGTCATTTGAGGCCTCGGAGACTGACTCCAGCTCTATGTTATCTAGCCATTCTATGGATTGGGCATCCTCTCTAGGAATTGAAAAAAAAATAAACAGGACATACAGACATCCAGTTATTTTAAATAAAAAAACATTCTATTTTATACTTGTATCTACTTTATACGTACTCTGATTCCGGTGTAACGACGAAAAGTGACCCCCGTAGAATATTGACCAGGAGGTCATTTTTCTACGTAGAAAAATGACCCCGGGTCAATATTCTACGACAAGTAGGGTCATTTTTCGACTGTAGAAAAACATTCCAGACCAGTAATTCTACGACTCCACACACGTTGAAAAATGACCCCCATAGAAATTTGACCCCCTACTTTTTTATACAATAAAACCTTATGTATGTGTCTCCTGATATTTTATCATTGAATATTTTTTCATTGAGGAGCATAAATTTAAATTTATATTTTTGAGTGTTTTTTTTTTATCATTCAAATGTTTTGTTCCGAAAATGGTATGATATGTTTCTGATAACAATAAACTTTAAATTTTTTTTACAAATAAAAAAACATAACATAGAAGCAAGAAAAACAATGTTATTTACCTATATAAATTCAATTCCCTTTGCGCTTACATTCAAACTAACATACAAATCTGTATGGATGAAGGATATTGATATAACGAACTGTATTCAATATCAATGCAAAGTCCCTAAAACAATACAAAATAGGCGCAGAGCAAACGAGGACCTCCAAAACATCAGAGGTGGGATCAGGTACCATGGAGGAGTAAGCATCCCCTGCTGACCGGTCACACCTGCCGTGTGCTCCTCGTCATCATCGGGAAATTACGGAAAAATCCATCGTTAATTCAATGTAAAAATGATTGATTTAGCATCAGCACGAAAAACGTCAGCCATCATTTGACTTAATGATGAATTGTATTTGCTGACAAGGTCATTGTATCGACCATAGAACTTATAAAATGATTACTTCAAACGAATATTTTTGATCTGATTTATAAACTTACTTTTCAATGATTTACCTCGTTTAGGAAAATGTTCATACGTAGATCAAGCTCTTGCCTATCGAATCAACTGAGATATATATATATATACTTCGTATGCAGGTGATGAAGGTTTATTGCTGTGTGAGTAAGGGCAGTTGACAAAAGAAAAAGTAAAGTCATCATGTTTATCATTTAGCTTGGTTGTTAGATTACCATAAAAGTCTTTTCAAGTACAATATTCAAGTATGAAACAGATGTGTCAGACTCTGTGGTATCTTTTATCTCAAGCTCACAAGGATATATATCGTATCGACGTAGGAATGGAGATTACCATTGTTAATTGACAATGCGTCATAGATATATCTAAATGTCGAGTTGAAGGCCACAGCAAGTGCTTTCTTTTTTTCAAGCATAATTTAAGATCTCGCACAAATTCTGCTTCGTAATCGTATGAATACAAAAATAGGTTTGCTAATAACGGAGCGCAATTGCTACACATGGAAATTCCAACAGATTGTTTGAAAACCTGGTCTCCAACAACCACATAGATTTTTTTTTCAATCAGAAACTCAAGCTTCTTTTTATGTCAACTTCAGAATACTTGTGTGTGTAATCAGAGTGTGTTTTAACAAAATAATTTTGCAAATGACCAGTTACCAGGTACGAGAATTAACGAGTTCTTTTTTTACTGAAAAAGCGGCTGTCAAGGATATCAAAAAGTCTGGACTTTAATTTATCGTGGGGAATGGTTGTGTATAAAGTTGAAAAGTCGTAAGTTTTTAAGCTGTTGATTTTGGTAGAATCTTGTGATTTCAAATTGTCCAAAAGTTCTTTGGAATTTTTTATTATCCCCATCTGATTCACACCACTTCTTGAATATATTGTTGCACAGTTCTCTTGGAGTTTTTCCTTCATTTCTGTCAATATCTTAGTGAGATGTAACGAAAGAGGCATGGTTGGATACTTACTGGAATCCGCAATGTATCTTTGTTTGTAAGGATTCTTATGAAGTTTCGGAATCCTATAAGGTATAGTTAAAATTCAATTTGGCTCTGTGGAATATTAAAGTCAAGATCTAGTAAATGAAAGGTGATTACAGATTTATTAAGTTTGAAAAATAAATTCCTTTATTGATGCTTTAAAACTTTAAGTTGGTCAAATAAGGTGTTTCGGGGTATAATTTGTAGGCAAACACGATGAAAACTGTATTAATTTTGAAACTGGCAAAATCAATGCAAAATGAAGAAAACAAGCCATGAATATGGGAGTTTTTATTATGTTCGACAAAGGAAATGCCTCTCTAAGTCTTCTCAGTCACTCAGAAAACGGTAATTTGCTCGTTTATGGCCTCTTCTTTAAAATAATAATTCAAAATATAGGTATCCGGTTTACTTTTCTTATGAATTCAAATTGAATGTCATGAAAATACCCTATTTTCTACATAACTCTGCTAAAGCCGTAAAGTACAGGAAAAAGAAAATTGAAATAGATTATGACGTCGTAATTGATCTAGCACCAAAAAATAAGTCTAAAGTCATTTACTAGATCTTGACCTTAAAATATTCAAAACTGACATATGATTTTGAAGAATTTCTTCCTCAGAAAGGGAAGTATGAGTATAAGTGGGAATACCACTTGTAGAATTAAATCCAAGTTCTTCAAAAATACAATTTATATAATGAGCCTTACGAACGAAGACAATGTTGTTACCTGCTTTGTCGGCAAGGACCAGTATATGTACTGATCATGTAATCTATCTAATTCTTTTTTAACTTCTGGATTATTGAACACAGAAGGATAGATGGTTTTCATATTGCCCCTCATTTTTTTTTAATAAACTAAAACATGGATCTGATACAATTAATCCATTCTGACAAAGTGTCAACGTCTTCTTTTTCATACCTGGCCCATTGTCATGCGTTATTTTCAATAGAATCCATAATATTTATGAAATTCCAACGTCAGTTGAAGGAGCGGGGTTACGCATTCTGCTTTAAAGTACACACTTTTTAACTACCTTATATAAAGTACTAAATTCTTTCATGTATATACAGAAAATACCAAAAACATCTGAGTGAATAACAGTTCAACCTCAGAGATATCCATAAATTAAAAAAAATACTTCGATGATATCCCTTTTCAACACATTTTAGCCCACAGACACCTGACCAATGGTTGCTGTTACATCCCCTTTTCTCTGAGATTTTATACACATTACTTTTTCAAATTAATGAACTCTTATATAGTCTATCATGCCATTACTTCGATATTCACATACATACCGTCCAAAAGTTAATGCTTAAGTATAACATTAAAGTAACAACTTTTCATAATTCAACATTTTTTTTCTATTGGTAAAAACTCCTAAAATCATTATATATAAGTACATGTAGAACGGGAAAAACGATACTACATGTGCCAATTTTTTGGAAAGCCACACACTCCTTTTTTTGTAGTTATTCATCTTTTAGGGCTCACCCCCATTTTGTCAAGGTTTTGTTGACAGTAGCAAACGAAAATGCATCAAAAAATGACAGGGGGTCATTATTCTACGGGGTCATTTTTCTACAATGCACACGGAGAAAAACGACCCCAAGGCCATAATTTCTACAGAAAAAGGGGTCATTTTTCTACATAGGATATTGACCAGGGAGTCAAATTTCTACGTAGAAAAATGACCCCCGGTCAATATTCTACGCGGGTCACTTTTCGTCGTTACACCGGCAAAGAAATCACGGGCTCCTCACACGGAAACAGTTCCCTCCTAACCGATGGTTTATTCGGGTCTAGGTCCTGGATTTCTCCGAAGAGAGACCCATCTATCTCTCTCATTAGATTATCCATCTGACTTTCCGTCAGGAGGGGGGAGTCCAAAACCGGTTCGCCACGGTGAACTTCTGCGGTAACGACTTGTCTAAATGATTTGAGAATAAATGAAAATAAAAACCTTGTTTTAACTTAATTACGGGTATTAAAATTAACGAGAATTTGAAAATATATATAAATAGGATCTTTATACCCCCCCCCCCCCCCCCCCCTCTATTTGTTTTTAATGATAAACTGAGAAAACTCACTTGTTCATTTGATCCATTCTGGAATTCCACAAAAATAAATGGTAATAATAAAATGTAGCTAAACAAGTAGTTATAGAAACTTCCAAGAGAAGAAGGAGGTAGAGGGGAGGAAACGTGTCTTTTTATAGTGTTTGTTCGCATTTCAATTTTCCCTCCAATTTCAAACTCGTCCAATAAAAAAACTAGGTCTCTACAATACTTGTTACATATATAGGACATCTAGGTTATTTAGCCAAAGGTTATACATATATTTCTGTATAACTTGACAAATACTTTTTTACATAACTGGGACACCCTGACCGGTTTTCATAAATGTATTACTGTAAATTCATGAAACGTAGTGATTTTACTTTAAAAACTCTCTGCCCTCTAAGAGGGAGAAAAAAAAAATGTAATATAATTCTTAATATGATCATTTCTGTTGATGATTGTTTACTTTTTTTACTGCTGTACGCATACACTTCAAGATGCTAAAAAAAAAAAACATTAATCCTAAAATGTAAGATCGGATCCGCACCCTTCCAACGTTTTTCGCGGTAGCGGGAAAGTTGCACGGACTTCATCCGGGGATCACTAGCGTGTATGGCGATTCAGGATGGCGGTCAAGTGGAGTGTCATATTTTTAGTTATCTCGTTTTCCCGGATCATTATGCCCTGTATACAGAAACAGACTTTTTTGGATTGTAGAGAGGACATATCGTCCATAATAACTGTGCCTAAGATGTTCCCCCCATGTAGCGAAATTTGGGTTCGGGGGGATCAGGGAGTTAGAAACCCATCGTCCATCCCAGTGGTGCTAAGAATACAACGAGAAACTCAGTTCCAGTTGTGCGAGATCTCCGACGTCTTTAAAATAGAGATGGCGACAGAAACAAGGATATGCCGCCCGGGTTTGTGTGGTAAGTCCTTTTTTTTATAGTATTTTTCGCATGTCAGTTGACATTGTTAGTAATTACGAGTCAATCAAGTCTTTTGGTTCCTTTATTCTTCAATTAAAACTGGCGTTCGAATAGGTTTGCCATTGTTTAAACTTTAAACTGGCATGGAGTTGACTTTCTGTATTAAATTGCTTGTGTTAGCATACGGGTAGCTCTCAAAAGTAAGACATGATTGTCCAGTGTGATGAAGGTAAAAAATTCCAAAGACACGAGCAATCAAAATATCTTTATTTTTATAGCACTTGTGTGGTTAGATGATCCTATATATTTTTTAATGACAAATCACCCTAAACACATTCCATTTTCGGTATTGGCAAACACGGAGATTTAAAGGGGGACAATCTCAAAACTCAAAAAAAAATTTATTTCCAAACTGTAAAGTGTTGTAACTTGCAGACCAGTGTGGTGAAATAATCATGTAGCTGTATTATATCATTAATGCACAATGCATGAATTACTCCCCATGGTGTATTTGAACTTCTAAAATGTTTTTTTTTGTTTACACTTCAAAAAAAAGATAAATAAATAAATAGGTAAAACATAATTGTCAGCTCTGACCAGATTATTTTCTTTACAGACAGTTCCGTGAAGACCACTAGTGCTGCAGTGTCCACGACCTCTGATGCTACTACCAGAGTTAGCCCGGTGATGACCACTAGCGCTGCAGTGTCCACGACCTCTGATGCTACTACCAGAGTTAGCCCGGTGACGACCACTAGCGCTGCAGTGTCCACGACCTCTGATGCTACTACCAGAGTTAGCCCCGTGACGACCACTAGCGCTGCAGTGTCCACTACCTCTGATGCTACTACCAGAGTTAGCCCCGTGACGACCACTAGCGCTGAAGTGAGATCCACTACGTTTGATGTTACAGACAAAGTTTCCACGTCGGGCACGACCCCAAGTCATCAAGTGATCCTTTGGAATATTGAGGGTCTGGAGATAGCAGGTAATTTTTTATTCTATAAATCTTTATTTCAAAGTTATATATTATGGAGAAAAATGAAGGAGTAACTAAATTTATATTTTGTCTTAATTGTTTATAGGGGTGTTTTTTCCCTTTTGAAAATGTCATTGGTCATGCAATGCATGGTCATTTTGTTTTTTATATATAATTAAAGAATTTACAAGCTAGAACTAGGGAGCACATGAGCTCTTCATTTGTATCAGAAATTAGACATAGCTTGTTTTATTTACATCCCATCATCACTCATGTAGCTTGTGTATAATACACTCTAAAATACTTTCTACAGAGGTGTTACAATCCTCCCCTTTAGAAAGAAATGTAGGTAGTATTGCACATTTATATGCTAATTTAGAAATATATTTATTTTAAACAGAGTTAACCCTGGTAGTCGTCGGATTTGCAACAGTTGGGGTGGTGATATTCTGCGTCTGCTGGAGGAAGCGACGACTTAGATCCAACCCGTCTGTGCGTGACATGGAAGAAGAAAGGCCTGTTTTCCCTCACCCTGCTCTTGAGGACTCTGACCTCATTCACTTTGACGACGAAACTGACCCAAAATTAACCCCCACACCCCGTTCATCATCCCCCATTCAGTCTTGTGAAATCCCAACAAGCATAGATTTGGTCTCTGATATCTCGGTACAATCCACTGTGACCCACAGTAGTGGACATCCAGACTACACGCCATCACCTATTCATACCCCAGAAACGTCAGAGAGCTTGGATTCCACTGTAATTTCGGCAGCCACATCCCTTCCAAAGGAACAGAATCGAAAGAGTACGAGGAGTCCTATCCAAACTCGATCTAGAGCTAAAACTCACCAAGGAGAGGAACAGTAAACGGGACTGTTCCTAAGGCCAAAATAAAAAATACTCTTGTTTCCTGTCACCCGATCTACCCTACATTTTTACCCTCCGTCCCTAAAAGATTTTATCACATTTTCAGTTTTTGGGTGAATATTTTCCTGATATACTTAAGTCGACCAACAATATTTAGATAACCAATACATCAAAATTGTGCAGGAAACCTTTATTTTATAAACATACATATGTACTTGATCTGTAAACTGATAACATATTGATTTCTTGTTATTACATGCTATTTGTTTTGCATTGTTCATCCAGTTTTGAAAATAATTCTTTTTTCTCAAAATTAAATTTTTTCCCTACTTACATACCCTAATTTTTTTTGTCAGGGGGACAGGAAACAAGAGTATTTTTTTTCTTTTGGCCCAAGACAATTGACTTTCATTTAGTGTATATATACTGATATTTGTTCTACGCCATGAACGAGGGACTCTTGTGACAGTAAGGTGTATGTCATATAAATGATGAGCTTGATATTTTTTGTTCCAGAAAATGGTGATTTTTTTTTTTACATGAGACAGGTATTAATGTCCTTGTAATTGCAGAAAGTTTGTGCCTAAGACAATAAGTTGACTTTCATTTAGTGCATTTTTACTGATATATGCTCTATGTCATGAACGAGGGACTCTTGTGACAGTAAGGTGTATGTCATAAATGATGATCTTGATTTTTTTTTCTCCAGAAAATGGCGATATATATATTTTTTTTTACATGAGACACATATTGTATTAATGTCCTTGTAATTTCAAAGTTTGTATAATGAGGTGGTTAAAAATTTTACAGTTGTAATGTTGATAACATTACTGGTTGGTTATTGCATTCATCAATGAACATTTTTATTATGATCTCGATGATTTTTTATTCTTCTAATGAATTCTGTGATATATATTTTTACATGAGACACATGTTGTATTAATGATCCTTGAAATTGTATGTATTTGCTTAAAAATGTATGTTGCAAGAAGTTTATTGCATGAAGTCATTAAAAATTTTTACATACCTATTGTGTTTTTACCATTATCAGTTGGTTCTTGCAACAAACATTTTATTGCACAAAACATTTGATATGTTTTTGATGATATTTTCTTTTACATGATTTCTGTGATTTATTTTTCTTTACACGAGACAGGTGTTGAATTAATGATTCTTGTAATTAAAATTTTTTTTACATGATATGGTTTGAAAACATTTTTTTTTGAAAAGAGGGAACCATTATTTCTTCAATGTGCAATAATTTGCTCTCATTTTGTTTTTTGTTTTATTTTTATGGTTTTTTTTTCAATAAAAAATGGTAAACCATTTTCTTTGTTGTTTTATTATATACCCCCCCCCCTCCACTAATATATATAATTGGTACTCTGTCCAAGGGACAATTTTCTGGTTACCTATGTAGATATGAAGGTCTATATTTCTTCACCACAAAATCTAACCTGCTAATGAATCAGAACTTTGAAATCGTAGATGTGGGAGCAGTCCTGTATTTGCCCACGATGTGGAAAGGAATTTCAAAATGAATTTGACATGGAGGGTCACGAAATAGAACACGAGATTCTTGATGGTGTGTCCACACTCTCCCCACCCAAAAAGAAAGGAAGGACACAGAGTACAGAAAGCAATAAGGAAAATGATGTGGAAAATTCTGTAAGTCCTTCCATACCGTACCTTGGAATTGCATATTGTAAATTATGGGCTGAACGAATCCCTTAATTGAGGATTGCATGGACACTCGGAGAGGGGGATGGGGGATTAATTATGGGTATAATTAATTATGGGTATGATATAGATTGTGGAATGATTGAAATAGGGGAAAGTTTATGGCATATTATAACTTCTGGATTGGAAAAAATCGCAACATGAATTGGACTTGAGCTAATGATGATAGAGTATGGCATATTATAAATTATAGATTGGAAAAAATCGCAACGTGGATTGGACCCGAGTATATAATTATAGAGTATGGCATATGATAAATTATGGATTGGACAAAAAAAATCACAACTTGAATTGGACAAGAGTTAATCATGACATTATATAAATTATGAATTGGACTCTAGTTAATGAGGAAATTATATAGATTATGGATTGGAAGAATAACGCATTATAAATTATACAAGAGTTGTACAGTAAACACATCAATATGATTATTGCATCTGAACGTTCCTTCGTAATCTCCAATCACCCTA
>PRKT01000206.1:782369-816483 GCA_003671525.1 Saccostrea glomerata | reverse complement strand
CCCCCCCCCCCCCCCCCCCCCCCAAGTCATTTATTGAAATTTGCATCTTAAATAAAACAAATATCAAATCATCTGTCGAAATTTGCTTCTTAAATAAAACAAATATGAAAAACTTCGTACTTTCTTGTATGTACAAACAATTTTTTTTTATTTATAGCCACCTCCATCTCATATCTGCTGCATCTGTGGTGAGGGTTTTTGCAATCTCTCGGACCTGCAATTTCACGAATTGGTGCATTCCTGCATGGAATCTCTACAAGAACCCCCCAAACCCCTCCTGGAAATTTATTCCCCCAGAAACCGTGACTCCCCATCCACTGACATATCTCTTGAAGAATTCAGAGGTAACTTCGACGAGATATATCCAGTCGTTGGAAACCGCAATGAATTAATCATAAATCAAATGGGTCAAGGAAGTCCTGATCCAAAAACGGAAATAAGACCCTCAAAAAACCCGAATCTTTCCTCAGCAAATGAGAGATCATCTGAATCTGTCGATGTACCCATCAGACCATCTCACAATGACGAGGAGTTATTATACACTATCAAGAAGGTTGGGGAAAAGAGATTCAAGAAAAATGGGGCCATCGATCGAAAATATCAAGTGACTTTCAAAGAGGAGTCCTTTAAGGGACAGAGACTTGCAGATCTCTATCGGCCATTAGAAGACATGTTTAAAGAATCAATAAATGAAGCTAGATCCGGACTTCAGGATTCCGACTTGGGTCGAGTGATTGTGCACCACGACAAATTATCTAATGCCATCTATATTCCCTTGAAGCCTCTTGCTCAGCTGACTGCCAGCGATGTGATGGACCACATACAAAATGTTCTTACCAGTCACGAGGATCTACCCTTTGATCACAGCTTCTATATTGATATCGGAACCATCGAGATTCCCAAGGGCGGCAAAGGACGGTCTGTAGTTAAATTAACGGGAAAGGGCAACGACCGCGAAAGGAAAAAATCACTCATTCAAATCGTGAATGACGATAATATGTGCCTAGCCCGAAGCATAGTCATGGGTTTCTTGAAAATTGTCAAAGTGACCACGACCGAATGGCATGAAGCAATCAAGGGACTGGAAGGCATGCCCATAGAAGAACAGGTGCTCCAAGTCAAAGTCTGTCCTACCTGGTATTATAAAAAACTTTTGTGTCACGACAGAAAATCTCAAGACTGTCAGACCGATATGGCTCGAGCCCTCTGTCGCAGAGCAAACATGTCAACTGACGTGTATCTCACAACACGAGACATTCCCCCTTTCGAGGAAGTGTTGAACGTAGACATTCTCGTAGTCAGTTCCACGGTGGGCAATCGCTTCATCCGCCCCGTCCCCGCAAATGAAGAAAATGAGATGAATGAGGGTCCCGGAGAATCCACTAGCCGAAAAAGGATTTATCTATATCATTCCGAAACGGACACGAATGATCTTCACTTTGATGCCATATCTAATATCTGTGGTTTCTTTGGGAACACTAAATTCTGTCAACGTTGTCTCAAACCGTACCACACACGTCACCAGTGTTTGACGACTTGCTTCGTTTGCAAGCGAGATAACTGTGTTCGGAAAGAAGAGGAAGAAACGAGTTGTCTCATTTGCTTCATGACCTGTCGTTCGTTCGATTGTTTTCAACAGCATCAGCAGAAGAAAAAAAGAGCCAAAGAATCTTCTTGTCAACGGTGGTGGAAATGTGTCGTTTGCAAGAAAGTAATGCAGAGGAGCGACAGAAAACCAGATGACCATTTCTGTGGAGAATGGCGGTGTAACAACTGTAAGAAGTTTGTCGCCAATGACCATCTCTGCTACATGAGAACTAAAGAAAACAAGGAATCCAATTCGAAATACATTTTCTTCGATTTCGAGTGCACGCAAGAAGACGTTCTTCAGTGTCAAGAAGGGTATCGGCCCCTGAGAAATCCCGACTGTTCTTCGTGCAAAGACATGCCAGTTTCCTGTGGAAGTTGTGACCTCTGCACCAACTGCGAGAAATCCTGGTGTGGGAGATTGCAACACAAACCCAATCTGGTCGTGGCACATAAAACCTGTCCGGACTGCATCAACGATGTCGACATTAGTATGCATCCCAAATGCGAGACTTGTGGTATGCGTTGTAAGATGTGTGGGGTGAGAGACAAGAAAGAAAAGTGCTACCTTCGTCCCCCTTGTGTCGATACGTGTGGATTTCGAGAGACCGTGTTTCGTGGAGACGACACAGCCCGAATGTTTTGCGACTGGCTCTTTCGAGAGCACCACAAAGGTTATACTGTTCTAGCACACAACATGAAAGGTTACGATGGTTACTTTGTCTTAGAATATTTGATCGAGAATTCTGTGATACCCAAGGTCATATATGCAGGCTCCAAGATCATGTACATGCACGTAGAGAGAGGATTAAACATTCGAATGTTGGATTCGCTCAATTTTCTACCCATGAGATTAGCCAATCTTCCAAGTGCCTTTGGCTTGACAGAAGTGAAGAAAGGTTTCTTTCCTCATTACTTTAACACGAGAGCTAATCAATGCTATGTGGGGCCCTATCCAGCTGCTCAGTTTTACGGATGCGACACCATGAATGCGAGCGATCGAGACTCCTTTATGGATTGGTATCGAGAAAAAGTCGAAACTCGAGAAATTTTCGATTTCTCTAAAGAATTACTCGAATACTGCAAGAGCGATGTTGATATATTGAGAAAAGCATGTCTGAAGTTCAGAGAAATCCTCATGACTATCACGGGAAAAGAAGAAGTCGTCTTAGGTGAGGAAGGCCTGGAAAGAGTAGTTCGGGGAGGGGTCGACCCTTTTAATCACATCACCATAGCTAGCGTGTGTATGCAAGTCTTTCGAAGTAAGTTTCTCAAGGAAAGCTGGAAGGTGAAATTGAGGTCTAATGGTAATTTGACGGAATGGTTATCGGCCTTGCGGGTGGACGGAGAATTCTCCATCAATTTGGATGGACGGTGGATCTCGGCCAGAGACATGCAGGACCACACCATCGAGTCAACCGAATTCGTCAGTTCGCCCATTGCGCAAGTCCCTTCTCAGGGATACGGTCCCTATGTAGGTCAGTACAGCATGGCGTCCATCAGATGGCTTTTATGGGTGCAAGAAGAGCACTTCCGACTTACGGGGAAACAGATGTACATCAGACATGCCTTAAACGAGGGAGAATTCAACTTGGCCGGAACGAAATACCTACTGGACGGCTATTGCGCTGAAACAAACACGGCCTATGAATTTCACGGTTGTTTCTTGCACGGATGCCCCCTTTGTTACCCCCAACAGAGACGAAAAAACAAACATGTCAGAACCGACCAATCCATGGATGAACTTTTGGCCTTGACATTTAAAAAGAAAAAATATATAGAATCGCTGGGCATGAATTATGTAGAAATTTGGGAACACGATTTTTATAAGCTACTGGCTAGAAATGATTCCGCACGTCGCTTCATTGAATCTCTAGATATACAAGAACGTCTAAATCCTCGAGAATCCTTTTTCGGTGGCAGAACAAACGCCGTCAAACTGCACTACAAAGTTAAAGATGGAGAGAAAATACATTACCTGGATTTCTGTTCTCTGTACCCTTCTGTCAATAAATATGCCAGGTACCCCATCAAGGAACCAACCATCATCACCAACAATTTCAAGGACATTCGTTCTTATTTCGGCATGGTCAAAGTGAAAGTGTTACCCCCCAGGAAACTTTACCATCCCGTTTTGCCTCAGAAGATTAATGGAAAGCTTACCTTTGCCCTGTGCCGAACTTGTGCTGAAGTTCAAAGGCAAACCACTTGTGCATGCAGAGACGAAGACAGGTCCTTTGTAGGAGTATTTTGTACGCCGGAGATTGAGAAAGCATTAGAATGCGGTTATCTCGTGCAAAAGATCTATGAGGTCTACCATTGGGAAGAGTCTACACAGTTTGACTTATCGACGGGAGAAGGGGGCATTTTTGGAGAATATATCAACCTTTTTCTAAAGATCAAGCAGGAAGCTAGCGGATGGCCTTCTTGGGTTAAGGACGAGGAAGATGCCATGCACTATCTCAGGCAGTATCTAGAGAGAGAGGGCATAAAACTCGACAGACAGAACATTACAAAAAATCCGGCACTACGTGCCATTGCCAAACTACTCTTGAACTCTTTTTGGGGTAAATTCGGACAACGTCTTAACATGCCTCAGAGCACGTTTTTTCACGAAAACGAGGCTGACAAATTCTTCCAGATCGTGTCCGACCCGGGTAAGGAACTCAGAGATTTTCACATCGTGTCCAAAAACGTGTTACAGTTGTCTTGGGAACACAAAGACGTGAACACGAGAGAGGACTATCAGACCAACATCTTTGTGGCCAGTTTCACCACCTGTTGGGCTCGCCTGAAATTGTACGAAGTCCTGCAAATGCTGGACCAACGTGTCCTGTATTTTGATACGGATTCCGTCATATTTGTCAGTAGACCCGGGGATGCCGAACCCCAAGTCGGGTCTTTTCTGGGTCAATTGACGAGCGAGCTGAAACCGGGAGAGTATATCAACGAATTCGTCTCTGGAGGTCCCAAGAATTATGCGTATAGAACGTCAAGTGGAACAGAAGTGTGTAAAATCCGAGGCTTCTCGCTCAACCACGCCAATGCCCGTGTACTGAACTTCAGATCGATGATAGAGATGGTTGTGCGACCTAGAGACATGTCGAATGACACCCTTAGTGTCGTGAATCGGAACAAAATTAACAGATTAAAACGAAAGAGAATCATTTATAGTAGACCAGAACGCAAGGACTATAAAATCGTGTACAGTAAACGAGTGATTCAGGGGGACACTCTCGACACTCTACCGTACGGATATTGACTTCATACAAATGAACACATAAAACTTGTTAAGCGAATGCATGATTTATTACGAAATGGCATGTGTTGTACAGTTTTTACACATTAAAATTTGATCCAATTTAATGTTTTCTCTTGTTTCTGGATGGGTCGTAGTCCGGGTGGAGGACCGACCGGTCCTCGGACGAGGAATCCCTCTCCGTGTTGGTGTGTCTCCTGTGATGAGAACCTATCGATCCACAGGGAGGCTGGCGTATGAATTGTTTTAAGAGCTTCCCTAAATTGTAGATATCCTTTCGGAACCTGTTTGGGATTTCTTATCAGCACATATTTCAGTAAATCGTTCACGTGGGACCCCCTCACCACACTACCCTCGTAAACGAGCTCTTTCGATTCGTTCCATTTCAGCAAATCACCGCCTTGTTCCTCAATGTAATGTAGAAGTTTTTTAGCCTTTCTTTGTAATATCTTTGGAAGGGTACGTAAGATGACATCGACAGATTCTTTTGTATCCTCCTTCTTCTCTGCAGGGTCGTATTCTTGGTCCTCGGAGTCACGACTCGTCTGATTCTGAGACACGTTTTTTAATATCCTCTGGTATTTTGCGCGTGGTACGAGAATCAGTTCTCGTGCCATTTTCAATGACTTGCAAGGCCGGTTTAATGAGGTACGGAAGTATGTTCACCTTTTTAGAGAGAATCTTTATCTTGTCGGACTTGCTTTCTCGTCGTGAAGCCAAAACTCGAATGGCCGCTTTGTGCCTTTTCAGTCTTTTTATCGTCTCCTTTTTCAGAGGAAAAGTTCCTTTGAAGACGTTCAGAATCACTTCAGAAAGGGCCGTCAATTGATCTTTAGATATGGTCTGAATGAGTGCCCGACTCTGTCGGGGGCTCGTGCTCTGCAGGAGAGACAAGAAATGAAGCTGACCTCTCACTCTTCGACTCATGATTGTCATAATGAATACTTCAGATGAGTGCAAGCCTTTTTATTGGGGGGCGTACACGGTGACGTCTTCATTGGGGAAGATATGCGTGCGCAACCTGTACTCGTCGTGCGAACAGGGGGTCAAATCTACTAACAGGTAACCATATCGCACAGATGTGGCTTTTTCATAAGCATCCTTGAAATAAGTTAATCGAGACGGAAAGGCCTGGGATCCAAAAGTGTAGATTTGTCTCGAATCTCGCACCTGTCTAAACAAGACGACGTAATGACAATTGAGAGATATTGTTCTAGAGTATTTGCCCGGCATGAAGAGATTCTGTGCAAGAAAGAAAACAGACACTTGTCTGTGGTGAGCTGTCACACAGAAGAGAGTCACGGAATCTTCGTTTCTCGTGACTCGAGTCATCATGTCGTCCAAAATCAAAAGGGTGTGTTTACAATCGGTGCTCCATTCTTCTATCTGTTCCTTGGTGGGCAGACCCTGATATAACACAAAATTGTCTATTTTCCTCTCCATCTCATCGAATAACGTTTGATATTCCGTGTAGGCATACACAATTTTTTCGGGTGGCGACTCGAACATGCCACCAGCCTGACGTATGACATCGTACACGAATCTGGTTTTTCCACACATGGTTGGTCCTACCACCATACACGTCGTGGGACTCGTGAATTTCAACAAAGACTCTCTTTTCCACCAACCCTCCATGTCAGGGTATCAAATCTCCAAATGATATTTTCTGATTGAACACTCTCATTTATACAGAAATGACACGAATTCCTTTATTGTCAATAACTTGCACAGAGAAAAAACAAATCAACAAGTTTAACTTTAGCAAAATGTACAACCAAGTATGATTATAGGCAGTGATAATAGTCTCTCACGACTCTGTTTACAAATTGATCAGGTCGACCCGAATCGACCAGAATGTTTATGATGTCTTTCATGGTAAAGTTTCTGCATTTCATCATCAAGAAAAACAACACGTGATATCCGCAGGTACTGGCACTCTTGTTTTGTACAGCTCTTTCGTTGTACGTGTAAGACAAGGATTTTTCTAATAAGAAACGTTGGATATTTTCGCCGTATTTATCCGGAGGACATCCAAAACTGTCGAAAAATTCTGCCTTTCCGATTCTGTCAAACCACATCGCCACCCAGTGTTTTCCCGGCATATTGGATTCGTCCGTATTACAGACAATTGCAGCAGGATAGAAGCCGATATAAACAGGAAGCGTATCCGAAGCAAAAACACCGCTTGTAATCTTTGATAGGCACTGGTCTTCTCTTAAGACGCACTGCAGTTGTTTGGTGTTCATGCTCTCGTGTATCTGATGTCCCGGGACTGATCTATCTCTAAAAGTGCCGGAAATTCTGCATATGCCAGACAGTTTAGGGTTTCGGTCGTAACGCTTGCAAACTTGACTTCCAATCTGACGTTTCCCTGACGAATCAAGTTTAAATAGCTTTCTCCCAAGTCACTCGGTGCCAGATTGAAAGCAAATATCGCGTATCCGCTGGCGAAAGAGGAACGAGTGATCTTGAGTCCGGCGTCTTTGTTCCACTTGTCCGAAGCCTCGAAGAGATTGACGTAGGCGGAAACGTAGTTTTTGTTGACTCCCACGTCCATTCTCATGGGTCGAGCTGGCAGACTTTCTCCATTGACGTACAAGGCCACTTCCTCGGCCAAGTTTTGAAAATTAAATGGATTTTTCTGGTAATCTCCGTTGACGGCCGTCTGTGACACAAAGCAAAAGACGGCTTTCATGGGAAGGGTATTAGACCAGATGTTCTGCCAGATGAAAGATCCCGAGTCCTTTGGACAGGTGTTCATCTTCACTTCAGTTCTAGTCAGAGGATATTTGGCAGTTGTTTCTTTTAGAATCTCGGCGTGATTGATTAAGACCCCGCTATCTACCTTGACCATACATGCCTTAAACGATACGTCCAGCAGTTGCAGTTTGTATGCCGGGGTACTCTCTTCGCTCATCAGAACAAATGAGGATGAAGTACGGAACAGTTTCAGATGAAGATCAACACCATTCAGAAGATACTTGTCTAGACGAAAAATGTCCTCGTACAGGGGTCCTTCCAGATCGAAGATGTGACTCTGCTGTGTGTACACGTATCGACTGACCAGTCCGCCGTTGGACCCTGCGTAAGGGTCCGGGTCGTCCATGTCGGAATCGTCCAGATAAAATAATTGCGACTGTAACTGGGAGCCCGTCACGTCCCCGCCGTCCGAGAGAATAAGTTTGAGATAAGCCTTCCAAGGATGATAACTCGTGTTGAGCGATACGAGTTTCCCGTTCATGTACACGTCGATCTGAGACCACATGGACTGTAGGGGGACATTGATGATGCCGGTCTTTTCCTGAGCAGCCAGTGGCGTGCCGTCGACTTTGAGGATCTTGCACTTGACATAGAGGCGACTGCGTCTCAAATCTATGTACTCGTTGCCCTGATTGGGAACGGTTATTTCGATGGGGGCATCGGTGGTGTCGAAGGAGGTCACGGGACGACATTCCGAAAAGTAAATTTTTTCGACAGCTACTTGATTGGGCGGCACAGTAAAGAGAGACAATTCCAGTGGTAGTCCGATGTCCGTGATCTTGTCGTTGAGGAAAGCCATCTTACTTTTCAAATACGTTTGATCCCTCCAAGCGTGTGTCTAATTTTCTTTTCTTGGCTTTCTTTTGTGTATTTTTCTTTGACGTACCTCTTCTGATGCGCTTCTTGCTACTGACGGCTTTCTGAAATCGACCGGCTTTTATAGTACCCACTGGTACGTGAGGGACGTCCTCTTTCTCGGCCGTCTTTAATTCCGTCTTGGCTCTTTCTTCTGCGGCAGCCACGGGGGTGACTTGCTTCCGGACAATCTTTTCCCCTCCCGTTTTGGTAGTCACGTGAGGGTTGACGGGTATCATGTAAGGTTTCTTGGAATACATTCCCGCGATACCTCCACCCACTTGCCGACCTCGATAACCTCCAGGATTAAATTGTCCACCTAACATGTTCTTGTAAAAGGATTTCCACACTCGAGGATCAGATACGTAGGTCGAACCCATCGTCACAATGACAAGAGATGTCTTTTCAATAGAAGCGTCACTGTCACTTCCCCTTTGAGAAATGAGGCCGGATTGTCGTGGGAATCCCTTATATACACGTTCACAGACTGTACTTCACCCAGTCTTAAAGGCACGTCGTATGGGAGCTGATAAATGATGTTCTTTTCTTTGCCCTTGAACACGCGCCTCAGCAATGGCTTCTCACGGTCACCGACGATGGTGTTCTCACAAGCATTGCAGTACACGTACAATTCTTTCGCCTGATTATTGGGAGTAGAACTGAATTCTAGGAGAGATATAGTCCAGATGCCCTCGAAAGACAGAGGTTTCGGCAAGCGTACCCAAAAATCCCAAGGCACATTCGACGGATATACGTCGGCACTATCAGAAGAACGCAATACCATCCGATGACCCATCTTGATCTGAAGCTCGAGTTGACTCTCACGCCTTTTTATACCTTTATAAGTTCAGATTTCTTGATCCAAGAATTAAACTTTGCGGGCCATTGGTACCACGATACCAGTATTTCTTCCACACCTCTCCTCTTGCGAGTCTTCAGAATCTTGTGCACCTTCCACGTCTCCTCGTCGGTTTTGTTTACTTTTTGCAGTTCCTGTTCATAGAATGTTCCACTGATGGGGTCATCGGCAAAGTCTTTAAGTTTATAGACGGGTATACCTTGACTACGGTAACGTTTCATGATCACAAAAATTTCCCCCGTCCACTTTTGCGCGTATTCTCTCTGAAAAATGTGTCGCAAATGTGTGATGCGCACTCTGTCGTTGATTTTGTATTTGTAAACTTGCTTTTTTTTCTTGCTAGATTTTGAGATCGACTTCATTTTATCTAGCCGCTTTCTAGCCAAATAAGAGGCATACCGGGTCTCTTCTATGTTGTTTTCCTTGACCTCAGAAGGTGCCATACCGCCTAGAGGTCGGGACGGAGTATCGTTAATGCTTTTGGTTAGGGCGGGCAATTCCTTTAGAAACCTATACGATTGATTTGCAGTGAACATTCTCTGCAAACGATTCTCTAAATTCTGAATGCTTCTTTCGGCTAGAGAACTCTTGGTCTCATTCTCTGAGTATATGGGATGAACGTTTTCCTTTTTCAGAAAAGCCTTCACCCATCTGTTTTTAAATTCGCTTCCTTTGTCCGTTCTCAGCACCTTAGGTTTTCTACCTTTAGAAAAAATGTCTTTTAGAGCCTCTATGATGTCGTTAGCTTTTTTCTGCCTTAACGGAGCCGTAAATAGAAACCTCGAAAACACATCTTGCAAAACCAAGATGTACTGAACCCCATCGTTATACTTTGATATGTTTCTGACGTCTTGCAAGTCTCCGTCCCAGAGAGTGTCTATAGATTCGACGACGATGTGTCGGCGTTTAAAGTTACGCTGTACTCTTTTCTGTAAAGAATAAGCGTCCGTGTCAGACAAAAATTGCTTGATGGCGCGAAGACCAATTTTATATTTGCCTTCGCTTTTAACAACCTGGTATAATTGATTAGGACCCCCGAAAGCCGCAGGATGCCCGACATTTGTCCATATTTTCTCCAGATAATGCTGTTTATCCTTTGACAGCATCTTGCTCAATGAAGACTCGACTAAACATGTCTGCTTTTTTAAAGGTTTTATTCAGATACATTCATAAATCTTTGCAAAATGACGATAACATAGATTCACATGACCAAAATATATACAGGATTTTTTTTAGTTTCAGTCATCGCATAGTCAAACATAGTTCATCCACTCGTTAGGGTTGCACCTTTTACAAGTGTAAAAGCCCATCTGATTTTGATGATCTGGTGACATTTCACAGTACTCTACTTCTGACAGTTCTTTCTCAAAAGTCCGTTGAACGGTCGGTATTGCCTTTTTTAACTCCTCCCACTGGTTTAGGTTTAAAGCACACCCCTTTCTGGTGGCCCTTAACTCCGTTTCGCCTTCTGGCAGAAAAAAATGTCTCAGGTTAACACAAGGGTATTTTGAATTCAGACAAAGATACACATTCTCTCCCAAGTGTTTTTTGTAGGACACTTCTTGTCCAGTCTTCATTTTTTCAATCCCTGCGTCGACGTCCTCTAAACATAATTCCACGATTTTCTTCCACTTTTCCAGATCTAAGGCAATGCCTTTCTTTGTTGGAAAAGGTCTGCCATCATTGACACACTGGTAAAATCGAATGTGTATCAATAAAGACCCGTTGAATTCTTGTGCCACCAGATACATGGATCCTCCAAGATGGATCTTTAAGATCGGCTCTGTTCTCTGAACCCTTTCTTCGTCACACATTCTTTTTGAGGGCTGCTGATTAGTATTCTCATCCTCGTCAAGAACCCTCTTGACGCGCCTAAAAGGCATCAACTTGAATGAAGTTGTCTCCATGATCGCTTGTCAAGAAATGAACACTCGGAGTTGCTGTCGATTTTTATAAGAGGCTTTTGACGTCATCTTTGATTCATGATGATGTCATAAAATCCATAATCATACGAATCTGGTTTTCATTTTGAAATCTAGCGTGGCAGTGATATCATTATAAACGTCATCGGGAAGTCAAGAAATCCTTAAAGTCAATTAGAGACCATGATCAACAATCAACACATCCTTTTGATACTCCTCAGCAAAACGTTTTATAAACTCCAGATATGTTGGCCAATGACCTCCGGCTAATCCACATCCAATTTTGTAAGGAAATGCTAGAATGCAGTAATCTCTTTTCCCCAGCTCTGTCAGACAGTTTTTAAACCATGTTTTTCGATTCTCTTTTGTATCTATGTGCGGTGGTATTACTCGCTTGGGAGCTCGACCGAAATCCCATTGGGCTAGTAAACAGGCCACATGGGGTCCGTCTCCTGGGGATTTAAGAATCTTTATGGACCCTGGAACACCGCGATCCTCTTTTACAGCTAGGTTTCTTCGTGTCACAGATCTTCTCGTTCTGTAGATGTCGGCCCATGGGAACTTTCGGGCAATATCCCGACTGAGACCGTGTGATTTGACGGCCAAACAGTTACACTGTTGTACAATGACGTCAACATTTCTCATTTCCAGTAGGTCTCCTTTCACAAAAGTCACTTTGGGGGGATTTCGGATTTTGATTAAACGACTCTCCAGGACGGGATTAATGATCAGAGCCATTTGATCGACTCTTCTCTTAAAACGGTATCTGTCTAAGGCCATCCTCATCCATTCTCCCTTTCGGTTCTCAAAAGGAATGTCGATAACTGCCACATTGTTTGAAAATCTCACTGATTTCTTCATTTCTTTATAAACAAATTTCTTTCCTTCTAATGATGTACTCTTTCGATCCACAGGAATCAGGTAAACTGTAACCTTCCTTTAAAATCTTTACGTTATAGTCTCTCTTACATTCGGTCTTGCTATCGAACCAAGAACTCTCGAGTAAAATGGCTTCCTCCCCACTTGGAAAAGTGATGACGACCATCCACTTATATTGCAAAGCCATTATTGTTCATCGGCGTGCCGAACACTAGTTATTCATACACAATATTTCGGAAAAACCACCTGGCTATTTATAAATAAGGTATGACTCAGCACATCTTAAACGTGTACTTGGGATTTGAGAATGGATCCATCTACGTGATCAATAGATCGTTTCAGATATTGCCATTGGAGTTGACTGATGGTAATCCCGTCATTGCTTGGTCTTCTCTCTTTGAAGCGTCTGATGTCGATCCTTACCGTATCATTGACACAAATTCTCAGGTATACCTCGTTCGAGAGGGGATATTGATCCACAAAAGGACAGATTTCGGGCAATGTCTCAGTGAACGTGGGTCGTAAGATACAGTCTACCCTATTTGAGTCTTCTTTTTTCTCGTGCAAAACACCCACAACAACACACAAGGATGAGATGAGTAGTACCATCATAATGATCGATAATACAACATATATTTTCTTTCGTTCTTTCACATTGCTTCCGCAGTCTTCGACGCAATTATTTGTAAGCTCTGTAAATAGCTTGATTTGTTCAGCCATCCTACTGGGTGGAGATGTAATTTACAATTAAATGATTTTCCTCAGCAGTGTCGACTTTTATACACCGCTTGGCGTCATCAATCTTTCATATTTTTCCGTCGGACGATATACTCTTCTGAGCGCCAACAATCTATGATATCGTACCCCCCTTTAGTATTTTCTTTGAAATCCTTTATACAGTCCTTTTTATTGTCAAACCATTTGCTTTCCATCCTTACAATTTCTTCCCTTTTCGATGGAAATAAGGCACACCATTCCACAATCATCCATTTGTACTGTGCCATATCCAATTGGGGTGAAAATATATTTCTTATAAAAAGCATATAATGATACAAGAAGTCATTACAAAAGGCTTTATATAAATAAACATTTCTAAACTGAATTTTCTGGATTTTGGGTTTTTCCACCGGATTTTCCAAGGGGGATTCCCCTTCATCATGACGTCACCTCTCATTCATATGCATTAGAGAAGAATGACGTCATCTCATTATGCAAATATTCGTATGACGTCATCACATCTCATTAATATGCACATATCATTATGCAAATGTAAATCCAAAGAGCTGTATATGCAGCATTTACCTCACTTTAGAAACTGTTCAAACGTAGAGCATGCTTTTGCATATCGATTGAACTGAGATTTCATAAAATTTATTGTTGTGGAAAACGGTCGGCATGGGCTGCTTACTAATCCTAGGCACCTGTTCCTGCCCATTGAAATTACGAGAGTCGATGTTTTATGTTCTGCACACCTTCTGTATCGTTTGTAATTTGTAAAAAGCGACCAGTGTTCGTCATCTTCACCTTTCCCATTAAAGGATAAAGTAAAGTTATTTTGATCACAATTTGAATACATTAATTTGGATTTCACGTTTTACACAAGGTCTAGGTTAAATTCACATAAAAGATACCTTAAATGAAATTAAATTCATAAGTGTTGATATTTTAAAATCACACAATAATTATTATTTTGAAAAAATGATAATATTTATAATTATGTCAATATTACGTGTGTTCTCTTGAATTATTTGGGAGATACCATGGCAAATTTTATTATTCTTTGTAATAAGGAAATATTCCGGTAATCTCCAGTTTCGAGATCGTAACTTTTAGTTCGAATTTCCTAACATCTGTCAATACCCAATATTCGAAATTAAAAAGTGAATATATACAGCCAAAGATCAATTCTTAAAAGTATAAAAGAAATCTTGCAAGCAATAAAAAAAATTTAAACACACGAACATGTACCCGGAAATGGTAAATATTTTCGACACTATTGTTGATCAGAACGTACGCTATATTCCTATCGTGGTACGGTACATTGTATAATATGTTCACACGACGGATAGGCCTACCTTTGAATGGAATATTTTATTTTATTTTTTTTAATTTTTGATATTTTCACAAGCTTAATTAAAAAAAGATATGTTTACTTTGTAGTTTTACTCTGTGTTCTTTTCTTTAATTTGTCATTTTTTTTTTAAATATAAAAACGATATTTCTGTATATAATTTTTTTCATCATTATATATCGCTGGAAGTATTTATAAAAAAAAACATTTATTGAAATATTTCAATTATTTCAAGTAGTTTCACTCAAATTTAGACACGAAACACAGAATAATGACCCTGATCACCATTCACAGACTTCCTGTGTAATGCTACGTGTATATAGATTTTTGACATCTTGGGTATTGGGGGTCTCCAGGTAAATAACACCACTGTTACTAAGACCACTCCCCCTCCTCAGGTAACCGTACGGTAAAAAAATTGGGTCTTTAACTAGTTTGTGTTATATACTTTTGTCGTTTAACAAATGACAATATTCACTCAATATACATTGTCTTTGTTATATCTCAACTACAAAGGTAGTCTAGCCAGATCACTAGGATTATATAAAATTATATTTTATTGATTCGGGGAAACTACGAATAAATCCATGAATTAAAACCTGATGTGATATATTTCGAGTAAGAACTTTCATTATAAACCATCTCTAAATATTATTTCAAATAATCGATTTAATTTGTAAATCAATAAAATTTAGCACGCACAAAGAAAAAAATAAATCAATGAAAGAAATCTCAAATGAAAAGATTGACAAAGTTTCTTCTAAATATTAAAATATTATGTACATGTATGTGTAGATATTAATATGTTAAATACATTCAGACAAACAGACACATAAGTATTCTAGATCCTCTTGAAAGAAAACTTCAAAACGATGGGTATAGCCATAAATTTCTTAAGCAAAGTATCATAAATTTTAGTGATAATTGCATTGTTGAATTTTTACTTTAACATCCATTCTTTTACAATATATTATTCTCTATAGTGAATTGAACAACAGTTTTCGTATATACACAAAGATTAACTCAAACAAATTGACATTGTTAACGATATATAAATGACTTAGTCTCGTATAATAAATTAAATCTAATTAAAATCTTTCACTACTCATCAAAGATATTGAATAACACTTTAAAATGACATTAATGTATGAACATGAAAGCGTTCAAATATGTTAGCTGCAACGTTTTGAAAGACATTTTGGTTTTCCTTAACATAAAACAACCAGCGTTTTTTCCTTTCATGTTCCGTGCGGGTACATAACGTCCACATACTCTGAAAAAAAAGCATAAACAGAGAATAATATTTAGAGTTGCTATATATAATCTTCATTTTATTGATTCAAATAAATTGTCACCGTGGGCATTATAATTATACCCCTAGTAACTACTATAAGGTAAGAAATGATTGATTTAAATCTTAACATGATATTTTGTACTATTTATTATACATACATTCTTTTCTATTTGTTTGTATCTTTTCCTACTTCCTCTATACAATGTATGCTTGCAAATATAAGAGAATAAATCATTGTCATTGCCGATTTGAATCGTAAAAAATGATATTAAGAATTTATATTGTTTACAAACCGTCGTAGTCTATTTTGCCGTCTTTGTTCTTGTCGGCTTTCTCCATCATTTCGTCCACCTCTCTGTCCGTCAGGGTCTCCCCCATCTTAGTCAGGACCTCCCTCAGCTCATCCTTTGATATGAACCCGTCCCCGTTGAGATCCAGAACTCGGAAAGCTTTCTTTAAATCATGTTTGATATCATCGGGTTTTTTGTACGACCGTTTTATGAAAGTGTGAAATTCTTCAAATTCTATCGTACCATTACCTGAAAAGTGGTACCTTGACAATAAATCTGACTGATTCGTCAGCACCAATACTTTATCAAATCATGTCAATTGATATTTATCATAATTCCTTTGAAAATTTATAAAAAAAAAACTCGAAACATTTCTCTCGACCATAAGCGCTAATGTGTTGATCATTGAACTTATCTATTAATAGTTTATCTAAATTATATCTTATATGGAGTCAAGGCACATATAGGGTATATAGATATACATTGGGGAAAAAGTCAAGCTCCTAAATTGAAAATTTTTATTTCAAAATAAGATACAGAAATGTATCTATGATATTTTATTATAAAATTTTTTCCCTTTAAATTATCACTAAACACTAAATACTTTGGTATAAATTGATTTCTCCACAGAGAATCAATTTCGACCATGTATTCTTGATACAGTATAATTTTTTAATGAAGGGACATTTTGGAAGAGGCTATATGTTAGATGCATACCATCGTTGTCAACTTCGGAAATCATGTCGGATACTTCTTTCATTGTAGGATTCAGACCAAGCATGCGTAGTGCGCTCCCAAGTTCCAAAGCATCGATTCTTCCGTTTTTGTCTCTGTCGAATTCATCGAATACACTCTTTGCCTCCATTGCCAAAGCTACAAAGAACATTAAAACCCAGTAATAAAACAGATAATTTTTATGCTATATCACATTTTATCCACATGATGATATTGAAATTCATACGAGGATCTTAGGAAATTTAAGACATTCACAAATGGAATGAATAACCTTTGGAAAATGATGGTGCCAACCAAATTTTAAAAAAACTTCCCTGTTGTAGATGGTGGTGCTAACATTTGTGGGGTTACCGGTGAAAGATGCTATTGCTAACATAGAAGGAGAAACTTGTCTGTTTCAAATGGTGGTGCGAACATAAATGGAAAACTTACTAATGGCAAATAGTGATGCTAACATAAATGGAAAACGTACTAATGGCAAATGGTGGTGCTTACATAAATGGAAAACGTACTAATGGTAAATGGTGGTGCTAACATTAATAAAACACTTACCTGAGGCAGATAGTGGTGCTACACTGTCTCGATGTCCTAGTGACATTATAAATCTCTGGAAGAGAAAGTAACATATACTTTGTACTTCTGAATAAAAACCCAGATAACCATTACATGTGTATAGAAGCGAAACTAAATAACTAAGAGATTTAATTCTTACTTCCATTTCCAAATGGAAGTCTTTCACTCAGTTGTATCCGACCTTGTAGTGTATTGTAGTTTATTTTTAATAACTCTGGAATAACCAAGCGCTGTGCATTTGGATTTAAACGTGGCTGTAAACTTTTACTTTTAGACGATAACAGCTTACCTGACTGTTCTCTCTACATATATCTTTTTTTTCTCACACGGTATGTTTGGATATCCGATTTAGTGTGTCACCTCATTGATTGGACCGGGTGTGTATGTCAGTCAGCCATTGCAGTTTAAAACCCCCTTCAAAGCTATAAATGTCGAACAATAATACCGGCAGTGTCCATGGACACTGCATATTTATAAACCTTGTATATCTCAAGGACAATAACTATGTTTAAATCTGAGTGACGTTTTTTTTTTATTTCTGTTATTAAATCTTCAGGAGGATTTCATATTGAAAAACAATGTTAACTTCGTGGTTTAAAATAAGTTCCAGTAATTTGCACTTGACACAACTCTGTTAGTATCATTAAACTTTATTTCGTGAATTATGACACAGTTTTTCCTTATGTAATATTTATTCTATATCTTCCTTTCTGATTATTTTGATGTTCGAGTTTTCTTTAATCTCAATTGTCTGAAAACATAAATCTACATTATTTATTTGAAGAGATATTGTTTATTGTAGAGTGTTTATATCTAATCTAGCTTAAACACCACAGATTTAATTTATCGGTGTATCAAACATTCTAATTTTTGACAGCGTGATTTCATTGGGACTTCATAAATGTATTAGGAAGTCCAAATAAGTCCTATCTGCCAATAAAAATTCAGATAAATTTTGAATATATACATGTCAAATGAAAAACAATAAGGATATCTAAACTTTGTTCAGAGTCCAAGCTCAAATTCTCACATTATATAGGCGAGAGGAGCTGGATTTTGATTTGTTTATTATTATTCTCCATTGAGTATGAATAAAATTGTAAGTACTAGTGTTTAACATTTGTGACAATAGATATTGCTGGCTTTTAGCCCTTATTTAAAAATACATTTTTTATAATTAACAATCATTTATTTTTCAGACCTTTTCTATAAAAGCATGGCTTCCAGGTCTGATCCTGATACAATCACTCTTCCTAGGAATACGTCTGGTCAACACATTGTACAATGTGGTATATGTCCAAAAGAAGACATGAAAGGTGCAAAGTTTTATTGCTATGATTGCGATAAATTCCTCTGCACTGTATGTCAAGATTCCCATTTTCAAAGCCATAACGTTATAATATTCCAAGGACTTGATCAGTTGAATCTCTATCTGAAACCCTGTACGGAATGCAACAAGAAATCTTCAGAATTCTGCAGAGATTGTCACCTGTCACTTTGTGAAGTTTGTGCGACCCATCTCCGGAGTAAGCATGCTAATCATGTTTTAATTAATAAGAAGGATCTTATGGAAATGCGGGAACAATGTTTTGGTAAAATTACAAAAATGCGACAAAGCGTTTTTCATTTTCATAATCTGAAAGTGAAATTAGAAGAAGATGTTAGAAATATGGAGAAACAAATAAATAAAATGAAGCAGACTGTTGAAGAAAATACGGAACATCTGAGAAACATGATAGAAAATGTGAAGAAAGAATCACTTGACGAAATAGATTATCTTGAAAAGACTTCCCTGCATGCTTTTGATGATCAAAAAGAAATCCTGGATATCCACATCCAAAATCATAATGAAACTGTTGGTGAATTTGATGATCTTAAACATTGTACAGCCCCCGAATCTGTCATTGAATTCCACGAAAAAATTGTATCCAAAACACTCCGTACACCTGATATAGTTAAACTCAGACTTCCTTCATTCAAGTCTGAATCTTGTATAGACAACAACAGCGTTCAAAAGTACGTAGGAAAAATCACGAATACTGAACCTTACATTGAATACATAAGAGTTAGCCAAGACCACAAAATAAACTTCGGATGTGAGAAAGAAGTAAACTGTATTCGAAAAATTGTTGTAAACAGTAATCCAGGTCTTCAGGGTTGTCGTCACATCTCTCTCGCAGACGATGACCACTTTTGGGTCAGTATTTACTATGGTAATTTAATGCTCGCTGATTTAGATGGATATTTCAACAAAATTGAAATAACCAAAGACAAATGTACAGGTTTTTACACTGTTGCAGCAAACGGAGATTTATTTTGTGTCAACGAAAGGAAGAAAAAAATACTGCGAATGGTTAAAGATAATGACTATGACCCAGAACAAAAACCATTCATATCTAATGCGACTTGGAAACCTGTGAGCATCTATTGTTCTAAATATTCAGGTGAAATATTAATTGGATCATTAAAAGACAAGAGTCTGGGCGCACGGGTAACCCGATTTGACAAAGCCGGAAAACAAATTCAACAAATCCTGTCTCCGGATTATATCGTTCCTCATTATGTGACTGAGAATTATAATGGGGATATATGTGTCTCAGACTGGAAAAGGTGCGCGGTCATCGTTCATAACAAACTTGGTAAGCACCGGTTTACATACACCGGGCCCCTTAAATGTTACCCAAGTGGTATCTGCTGTGATCTACTTCTCAATATTATAGTATATGATGGATACAGTAAATCGGTTCTTATTATGGATTGCGATGGAAGATTTCTATCCACTCTCATAAATCTACAGTCTGATTGGACAGGTTTGTTGTGGCATACGAGAGGACTTGCTATAGACATTCAACATTATCTCTGGGTCGGTGAAAGCCATTCCAATACAATCAAAATTTATTCATATCTCAAGAAAATCCAAGACTCCTCCGACTAATTATCTATATACTTAATTTAACGAAGCCCAATCTAGTATGAAAACCGACCGAAAAATATTTCTGACCCTAGAATCTTCAACTGTGACGGGCAATAATGGTCCATCTGAAACAAGGCTGCGTAAAAACGTATGAGCAGACAAACTACATGTAGATTGAGGTTCGATCCTGAGCTTTTGAACTGATTTCTGATTAAGCCAGGAACTATGATTTGTGGCGGAAATTTTTCTTTAGAAAAAAATGATAAATTTTTTCTTTTGAAAATATATACAGGACTGTTAAGTTTACATTTTTATTTTTCCCAGCTGGCTGCACATAGAGGTGTTTTTAACAGTAAAATGTTTCATGCTTGTTCTGAAATATCTATTGAATTATTTCTGTTGAATTCTTTCATTATTCATGACAATTATAGTAATTGTATTCTGAAAGTCTAGAAAAAATTAAGCCAATTTTTACATGAAACATATGGAGATAACGAACAGTATTCAAGATCAAATGTCCATAAAACAATACAAAACAGGAGCAGAGTAAACGCGGACGTCTAAAACATCAGAGGTGGGATCGGGTGCCATGAAGGAGTGAGAATCCCCTGCCGATCGACCGGTCACACCCGTAAGTCGTTTACATAAAATTAAACCTTTTCAGTAATATCTGAAAATTTACATCAAAGACCTCCATCTTTGTTTTTATTTTCTGATCATATAAGATAACTTTGATCAATCTGCTTAAATTCAGCAAAAGTTTGACTTTTTAAATGTTTTTCTTTTCTGTTAAAAATTTTCAATGCCAGAAACATTACATTTTGAGAGTGCGAAAAGGTCAAATAATTCATAATGAGTTGCAATATGAAACTTACTCAGTCACTATTGTGTGTGTTTAAAAAGACTAATAGTTAATTTTGTCCCTTTGATATATTTTGATAAAAATTTTGGAGGAAAAACGCCGATGATATGATTTTTGATAAAAACACACATTTTAGTGCAAAAAGGTCATACTAATATTAAATGTACTGTAGTGCCAAAGAAGCATACTGACCTAAATTTTTGTTTTGATTTTTAATTAAGCTATGTGTGTAGAAACTAAAAATATACTTGAAAAAAATCTGAAGACTTTAAATATTAGAATCCAACCTTGTTAAGAGAGAGAAATAATTTCAAGAAAATTAATTTATTTTGTTAGATATAACTATCAATGCTTTCATGTAATTCTATGAATTTTCTACACTGGTTATTACATGTACGTTAACTTAGTATAAATTTTTCTCTATTTTGGACAGGTATAATACTAGTACCTGTATGTGTTATTAGGAAAACGAAATACGTACATCCATTGCTGGATCTTAGTAGTATATGTAAGGTAAAACAATTTTGAATTCAGAAACAATAACCTTTATGAAGAGTTTACCTTCATGATTACCTTCTTGAATTACTAGTTATAAACAACCATCGCTCAAAAAATAATAAATAAAATTAACTAAACAACATAAATCAACTACATGTAAAAGATGCATTGTATTTTATATATTGATACATCTTGCATTTAAAAGTGTGTCGTCCACTACAGAAACAATTATTTTCAAACTACATGGATTTCAAGTTGAAGCTGAATAGTTAAATATGTATTACTCCTTACATCGCACTGTTCTTTGAAAGTCCTTCATCAGTTTATGACCTGCTGAAAGAAAATCTACGGAAGCCCAATGATGTCAAGATACAAGAATATTTTATCTAGTGGCCGCCACTGAGTATTTATCAGAGATTGCCAATTTCTTTAATCAGTAAGTTTGTATATATTATCTGATGACAGTCATATTAATGTGTGACTACCAATAGATAACACTTGTGCAGCTGCCAAATAAAAGATTGTGTCAAATTCAGATATTTTTGTCCACAGGTGTTATTTTGGGCACTTTCCATCCATATTCATGCACATCACCGCAACATATTCTACAAAACAAAACAAAACAAGTTCGGATAAGTACACTTTAAAACTATCAATCACAGAAAAATAATTTTAAAAAAGACTGTTTCTATATTTTTATCTTAATTGAAATAATCATTAAGACATTTCTTTGAAATATATTATAAAAATATTTATTTATTAACTATATACTATTTGAATATCTAACCCTCATAATTAATTTTTCCATCTCCATTGCGGTCTGCGGTTCGAATCATTTCTTTAAACTCGTGTTCGGAGAGACTCTCTCCCATTTCAGTCATTGCTGATGTCAGTTCCTGTAATGTTATAAATCCGTCACCATTTTTATCAAATACTTTAAACGCTTCCATCAAGTTACACCTCATCTCCTCAGGGTCTATGTAGGTCATTTTCACGAAGCGTAAAAATTCATTAAAATCTATTTTATGATTATCTGAAAAGAGAACGTCATTTAGTTATAAGACAACATATTTACACATTTTCAATAAAGATTGCTTTTGAATTATATTACCGAAAAAGAAAGCTGTGAGGCTCACAACAACTTATACCAGCTTCCCACAAACATTGTAACAAGCCCTCCATGCCTTCCACTGATATTATGGTGAGCCATGGGATTGTCCAGAGAGTAAGATATATGTAAAGAAAGAAATAGAAAGAAAATATTTGTTATCATTATCATTCATAATCCCATGACACACCTTAATGTCAGCGAAATCGAAAGGACCAACGTTTAGAAGCTGATATAAATTTTGTGAGGTTATGATTAATACGAAAGTGAATTCTACTTCCAAATTCATATCAATTTGTATAATTTTTAGAATTGTACCACAAATTTGCTACATTTAAGAATTTTGTTTAATCTGTGAACATTTTAAAGTACTAGTATATGATAACAAAACCAAAGTTTTACTGTCACTATCCACTTCGTCGATCATCAAGCGTATTTCTTTCAGGGTGGGATTCAGACGAAGTCTTCGTAACGCCGTCCCGAGTTCTGTCTCATCAATATACCCGTTACCATCTCGGTCAAAATCTTGAAAAACTGCTTTGGCCTCTACAAATTTGTTTTGTAATCAAGTGTTTATATGTATAGCGATATTCCTTACTTGTACGAATAATAGAAAATGTATTTAAATAAATCTAACTTACCCTGAAGTTTATCAGCGTCCAATTCCATGTTGTTTTCTAAACACAAATAAAAAAATTCGTTGACACCACAAATAGCAACAACAAAGCGTGTTTAGAAATTTCCAATTATAAAAACTAATTTACACGACTAAATATAAACTGTGAGTGTATTACAAGAAATACATAGACTAACCAGTAATACTGCCAAGTATCTTCATTTATTCATCATGTTCATATTCATTTTTCATTTATTTTCAAACGACTGTGACTGTTTGAATTAAACATAGTCCGCTGATCGATCGATCAGCGAATGTTGGGGATTTAAATGTAAAACCTACCATAACAAAGCTAAGAATTTATAAACCTCAAATGTAATGACTAATCCATCGAAGGCGATCAGTTGTCAAAAATAACTTTTATGAATTCTTATTATCCTTTCCTCATTTCCTGTTACTAGTATTTTTGAAATGTATATCTAAGCTCTGCTGGGTTTTCTTAAAGGATATTTACAGTTTCTTATGCGAGGTTTTCAAGGGATCTCTCTCTCTCTCTCTCTCTCTCACTCTCCAGCTTGGGGGATAAGGAATTATTACTAGTACATGGAATTGTGTTCAGGTTGCAAACACATTTCAGATAAAATTTACATTGAATGACATGCAAGATTGGATCGATAGGATGGTACTTTGTCTAGTAGACAGCATGTTAACTCCGAAATTAACAAATCCCACACTAAACCTGCATGATTGTAATGTTCCACCCAAAATGGTTTTAAGCGCTTTAGATGTACATCAACTACATTTTCTGTATGATTATTTATGAATGTTGCATTCTAAGATACAGAACAGCATCCATGTTTTGGTTTCTAGTCTTTTCATAAATTTTTAGTCACTATATATACATGTACATGTAAAAGCTGACACAATCAAAATTTTAATGTTCACTATCTTTGGAATCATTTATTGGCAAAAAACATTGAATATAAAAATAGACATCTTGGAGTAATTGCTATACTTCTTCATCACAACAAGTTACATACAATAGAGCGTTTTCCTTTGAGGTGATTTAAGAATGAGTTATTCCCCATGGCCGCCATATTGTAGGACAACACTGCCAGATCCCTTCATTGTTCAACCAATCTGTTGTACTAGTTACTGAGGTAAAGATAAAACTATTTTTTTATGAATATACGTTAGCCTCTTTTAATTAATAATTTTATGATTGTGAATATTTTCCCCCACATATTTCTTGCATGCATGTTTAATATTGGTTGCTCAAAGAAGAAAATTTACAAAATTGCCATTCAAGATGGCGGCTAAGGGGAATAACTCCTAGGGAAAATACGTCATAGGAAAAGGGTCTATACTGATACTACATGTATATTCTTTAATATTGTCAAACATCACATGATAAGATTTATGAATCATCTGTACGTAAAATGATACTGATACTTGAATTTTCAAGGATGTTTATATCACAGTAAAAAAAAAATCAAGATCTTTTCTGGAACTCTTTGTGTTCTTCATGTAAAAAATCACTTCCCGGACATCATTCTGCAAAACTCTGTGGGGAAAAAATCAGCTTAGTTAGAAAAATCGTTGATGTGTTTCCTTGAGATAAACTTCAAATTATTATAGTTATCTAATACTGTAGATTCCTAATTATACGCGAGGAATTAATTTCCGCGTAATTTCGCGAAAAGCATCACTCGCGAAAAAATATTACTCGCTTTTATTTTTATGGTGCTGAAATCTATGCAAATTCTGTTAATCAACCGTACATTCGCGTATTATAATTCTCGCGATTTGACGTTAAAGAGCTAGTTCGCGATAAAAAGTACTCGCGAAAAGTAAGGAATCTACAGTAGATAATTACGCATCTCACTTCTCATTGGATGCATAAAAAAATTAAAATAATACCTTCGTAGTCCACCTTTCCATCACCATCCTTGTCGATTGATTTGATTAATTCATCCGCCTCTTCCGGTCGTATTTTTTGTCCTGTTTCTGTTAAAATGTTTCTTAATTCTGACACGGTGATATAACCGTTGCAATCTTTATCGAAGAGCGTAAATGCTTCGCGTATTTCATCCTCTGTATTCGATTTCTCCAGTTTTCTCGCCATCATCAAAACAAATTCTTCGAAGTCAATTGAACCATTTCCTGTCAAAAATATTTTTTTTAAATAATACTTTATTCAAATATTTCAGGTACAATCCAGGCACATTGTATCGGGGATGGGGAAGAACTTTCCGGCTAAGACATTTTTTTTAGAATGTCAAATATGAAATAGATTCTGGATTCTACCATTCAAAAACGAAACGATACTACGTAACTTCAAGCATTCATATTCAAATACTTATTGCATTTCACAGTCTGAACTTTCAATTCCATCAATATACACATTGTTCACGTTGTTGATGAATTTGACATTTACTGTTGAACAGTTTGAACTAAATTATGCATTTACTCATGCTAGATTTTAACCAAGCACAAGCACTGACGCAAAATTAGGCTACATTAACTTGAATCTCGGTTAAGAAACATCATTGCCCATATCTGTTCGATAGAGAAATACACTCGAACAAGGTAGGTTTTCCTCGGGTTTATAAATGTTTATCTATACTACTTATTTAAATTTTTTTTTTACTGCGTTTGTACTTCAAATTATAACAATAACTAGTGCTAATTGTAACGGGGACCGTTACAGATGTTCCCCAAACGCTCCCCAACTCCCTTTTGGTGCCATATTCCCTGTAAGCTTCATTAAATAGGACAAAATCTATGCATTTGAGACTTTAACAACGCCAAGTTCATTCAAATTTTAGCATTGCACGCGTGCGCATGTGAATGCATGTGCGTAATGACCATATCTTGTCTACACAATCTATACATTTTAATATACTAAATATTAAAGTGTTAATCCAAAAGTATTTAAAAATACGCTCATTCAAGTGTATTTTTGATTTAACTCATTTCACGTGCACGCACGTGCATACATGAGCATGATGTCCATATCTTCTTGTAGACGTCCATTACATCTCTCTATGTTCTAAATCCCACTCCGTTTGGTTGAAAACCAAAGCAGTTATAGCTGTTTAAAGTTTCAGCCAATCAGATTACAGTGCAAGTACACGCACGTGTATGCATGTGCATGGCGACCATATCATGTTGTAGAAGTTCATTATATCTATCTATGTTACAAATCCCATCCTGTTTGGTTGAAAACCAAGGGAGTAATAGCTATTTAAAGTTTAAGCCAATCAGATTGCAGCGCACGTGCAGGCACGTGGTTTTATGACAAATGCTATATATCATGTTGTAGGATATATTAATGCATGGCTATGTTCAAAATTTCATAGGATTTCGTCGAAAAACAAGAAAGATATAGAGACTTTAGTTTCAGCCAATCAGAACAAAGCGCACGTGCATGCGCGTGAGATCTTGCTATTTTGACCATGTCATCATGTCTATATTACTAATAAATAATCAAATTATGAGTTTCAAAGCATTTCATTAAAAAATAAAAAAGTTACGGCTGTATCTATTATATTGGTCATTTCACGTGTTGCACGCGCACGCTCTTGCAAGCACGTGCGCGCAAAATGACCTTGACTAGGCAAATCTACATAACATGTCTACTAACCCTAAAAAGGTTTTACCTACATCGGATGAACAGTTTACAAGATCATTCCCGGACAAAAAAGTACCCAGGAAGAAGAAGAAGAAGAAAAATAATAATAATAAGAAACAGAGTAAAAACAATATGTTCCCCAACTTCGTTTGGGGAACATAATTACAGGAGTAACAAAGAAAAACTACTCACCATCCTCATCCACACCCTTGAGCATATTTTCTATGTCATCATCTGAGGGATTCTGTCCTAGAGACCTCATCACTACCGCTAGTTCATTGGTGGAAATTGTACCATCCCCATCCTTGTCAAAAAGGTTAAAGGTTTCCTTAAAATCTTCAAAACATGAAAACCTCATTTAATTTAGAACATCAAAAGTTTAACTGACAATACGGGGTAGTAATGGGCTGCCTTGAAGTATATGGAATCCCCGGTTCTCTAGAGATTTCATAGGGGAAAATGAAATGAACACTTCTATGACAACTTTGAATAATTCAAGGTCACTGAAAACGAAGATCCTGAATTGCACGAATCTAAATTAAAAAAAACAAACATTTTATTTACATAACTTTTTTCGATTGTGCTTTCTTTTCAAAGAAAATTCATGAATTTTCATAAATCCTTTGACAATTTAGGGTACTCCTGCCTGAAGTTTCATCAACCCTCTTTTCTCTCACATGTAATTTTCGAGTAACGAAAATACTTTATTGTGATAAAAAAGCCCCAAACACTTCCAACATATCTTGCAGAACAAAATTTGACAGAAAACGTCTTTAAAATTGGGTTTCTTTATATTTAAAAAATCGTTTAGTCCACTCAAACTTGAACTTTACGTCAATGAACATTAAATTACGGAATGGGAGTTGTCCATCTTTGTTCTTCAAAACCAGTTCTATGTAACGTAATATTTGACGCTTACATATAGAACATGTCCTGTGTCCTTACAAGAGTTTGAAAAAGTATGATCAGCTGTAAATAACCCAAGCATATCTTTTTAATTTTAAACGAAAGTAATGGCCGTGTTTTTGAGATGTTATTCAAAATACGAACCTACCTTTCTTTATTTCTGCAGATAACTGGTCTACCTAGAAGGAAAAGAAATCATTTCCAAGATTAATCTCGACTATAGTTCATTAAAGCTTCGTTTTACCATGAATGAAAAAAAAACAGACTCACCATATTGGACACATGTAGTCACCTTAAAACTAGACCTTACGAAAGAAACTTGACAAAAGACCTTTATCTGTGTCTTTTAAATGTTTTAGCTAGTAAATAAACTTTTAAATAACACGACACTCGTCGCTCGACCATTGCATTTTAAACTTTATATAGATTCACTATTATGTTGAAAATCTCCGATTTTGAAATTACACTCCACTGAACAATACATACCGTGATATAGCCACTATAGAACAGTCGTGTCCCATCAACAAAACGAACTTTACTTTTCAAGGTGTCAAAGATTCCCAAACGTTTAAACAACAGCTAAAAAAAAAACAGCTATATTTTTTTATTACTTAATTTCTTTTAAACAGAGCTAAAGTAAGTTTTCCATTAAAAGCTAATTTGTGCATATAATTATATGCATGTAGTCAGTACAGCGTTCGACTCTGAGTTCAAGACATTATGAATTAATAAAAAAGGTTTTAAATATACTTTCTTCTATACTCTCGCACATCTTGGGTTGTATACATATATAAACCAGTCACTGGTCACACGAGCCTAAAAAAGTTTTTTATACAACAAATTGCATCATTCGAAACACGAACTTCAGCAGTCTCGTTTAAAATCATCATTTCTTAAATTCAATGGTCAACACAATGACCTTGTCAGCAAATACAATTTATCAAAGAGTCAAATGCTGATTGACATTTTTCATACTAATTGTTAGTCCATTATTTACACACTGAATTGACGATGGATTTTTCCGTGATTTCCCGATCACGACAGGGAGCACACGGCGGGTGTGACCGGTGGGCAGGGGATTCTCTCCTCCATGGCACCTGGACCCAACTCTGATGTTTCGGAGGTCCGAGTTTGCTCTGCTCCTATTTTGTGTTATTTTATGGACTTTTGATCTGGCCCTGGGGGCCATAAAACTTTGACAAGCTCACTTTTGATCTCAATCTCACTTTTTCCAATGGAATATATAGTGGAAAAGTGAGACTTAGATCAAAAGTGAGCTCGTCAAATTTTATGGCCCCCAGACCTGGAATACTGTATCGTTATCTTCATATGTTTCATCTCTATAAAGCTTCTTGTCACTTTTGTTGTTTTTGTATCAAACATTTAACCGAACCTCCCGGGTGAGGAATTCACAAACCACATCATAAGTTTATTGTTCGTGATATTCAAAATACATTTTAAAAAGCAAAACAAAACATTTATTTAGAATAAATTCGATTCAAACGATTCAAAGAGTCAATTGCAGTAGCATTGGCAGAGCGTTTTGTAATTCTATATGAAAATGAGGGATGGAAATAAGAGAAAAAAATAGGTTTCGCACGTGCAATACGAAACATCAGGGCGCTGAAAATAACTTTTTATAACTTTGAAGATTTCCAGCAATATTATTGAAAAAAATATATTTATTGTATAAAAAAACATGTACATTTCTTTAAGATGAATCAAAAAGAAATAACAGCTATGAATATAACAACAATTATTGATGAAATATTTGATATTTTCCACGATATATTAAAGTTTCGGCTTTTTATACCATCGACACCTGCTTTTTCAATGGAAATGGAACTCCTAAATTTACTTACCTTGCCTCTGGTCATTTGCAAAATGATATTGTTAAAAATATATTCTGATTTTACCCAATAGGTACCAATTGCGTCCTGTTATCAGAAGACCTAATTTTCTATTCATATGAAGCAGAATTTGTACAAAATCTTATACGTGAAATGAAACATATGGAGATATCGAACAGTATTCAAGCTAAAAGTCCAAAAAACAATACGAAATAGAAGCAGAGCAAACACAGACCTCCAAAACATCAGAGGTGGAAGCAGGTGCCATAGAGGAGTGCCCTGCTGACTGGTCACACCCGCCATTTGCCCCTCCTCATGACAAGGAGAAAACTGCAGTTATGACCAGTCGGCAGGAGATGCTCACTACTCCATGGCACCAGATCCCATATTTGTTGTTTTAGAGGCTTTCGTTTGCTGTGCTCCAGAAATTGCATCATTTAATGAATTTTTGAGCTTAATACTGTTCGTTTTCTCAATATATTTCATACACTAGATTTTGATGCTTTACTTAAAAAAAAAATTAAATCATATCTTTCTTTTGTTCTATGTTAAGCTCTTTTCGTTCTAAAGTATAACTTTAACACATGTCTGTATTGTTGGTAGAATGATATGAACAATGAATTATAATGAAAATCGATTTTGTATTTCCTAGCCCCGTGTCTCTTAAGAAGGCATTGAAAAAATAATCATGATTTCCCATACACAATAATTGAAGTGTGAATGTTTTTGCGATGAATTACGTAAGTAATATAACTAAAAACGAACTCAAAATAGGGCTTTTAGAAGTGTATAGCCGCTCCTTCGATGCCCGCATATAAATTCAGTTCTGCGTTCTCTATAAAAACGAGAATATCAGGAGAATAATTCCATTCCTCGGTGTATGGCAATAGTATTACCACATGACCTATCTTTATCGTCTGTTTCAGAGGAGGACTTAATTGTCTTGGTAATAAGTATCAGAAACAAAACACGCCCGGGCTGGGCTTGTCATCAGCCCTTGTCCCGGGCGAAACTAAACGTTTCGGGTGGATTGATCGACGGAAGCGTTTTGATGATGTCATTTGCAAAAATAAGCTGATCAAATATGAAGACAGGTGGCAGGAGTTTATCTTAAACTTCCAATGTAGGATAGCTAGACACGAAATTTGCAACAGATTTCTCTGCTTATGTGTTTTTCATATGGTCACATTTGTTGCCTTTGTATCAAGATATCGAAGATATTATTGTACTAAAGAAACAGAAGGGATCCAGAACAAAAGATCGATATATGGGAGACAAATATCAAATTTGCCAACCGAAAGTGGTCCTTCAGAAAATCACTGTTGTAATTTAACATTTTCAGTTCTAAAGGCAGTAGCAAAGGAGTACAACATTAAGGAAACAAAGAATACCAGTATAGCAATAAAAGAGTACAACAAGCAGGCAATAAAACAGAATACAAGATCGAGGCAACAAAAAGTTCAACAGCCAGGCAAACAAGGAGTACATCATTCTGGCAACAAAAGAGAACAACAAGCAGGTAAAAAAGTACAAAATCGAGGCAACAAAGAAGCACAGCAGACAGGCAATGAAAGAGAGAACGAAATTGAAGCAACAAAAGAGCACAGCAGGCAGTCAACATATGAAAACAACAGAGGGTTTAAGTGATCCAAGGTGAGAAACAACTTTAGGAGAAATCATAAATAAATAGTATTTATCAGAACACAGTGTCACAGGATGAATCAAGGAACAAATTTAAACCACTGAAAATCAGAGGAATTGATTCAAAATAATTCTGTTAAAGCCCTTCATTGAACAGCGGATTTTATTGACACAATGTTATGTTTTTGAGTTCATGTACTGTGTATTTTTTTTTTCTTTTGTTGTATCCTTTTGAGTATTTTTAAGCATATTTGTAACATAGATGTATGCCAATTCTCTTGTTCTCTTTCCCTCTTTCCCTCTTGAAAAACTGATATCAAGGGATTTTCATTTTTGGGAGGGGGAATAAAAAATGTTTAAAACTAATTTAACATGGTAGTCTTGTTTAAAACCCCATACCATACTACTCTTCTGCAACTACGATAGTTCCAAAAGTAAGCTTTATTGACCAGGGAAACTCTTTGAAAACTCACTTTAAACCGCAATCAAAAAAGTGGAAAGAAACAAATTCAGAACGCATGGAAAAGTTGGCTTTGAAACAAAGACAATTTTGAAATTCACCTAGTATTGCGTGTAAATAGATTTTCATTTCAATTTTATTAGCAATCATAGCCATGTGCTTTCAGTATGTATCTTATTGTATTCATAATTTTGTGTTTGATTTGTTTTGATCTATATATTCTTGTTTGCAGTTTAGCTTTTTTTTATTTATATTTATCTAGTATTGTTTACTTTTGTTTTTATTCACTTGAGCGTTTCTTGGTCTGGTTATTCACTAAAAGAGAAAAATGTAAGAAAAAAATTACAGCAACCTTTTATGAGCTGTTAATTCTCAATAAGTAGGATTATGTCATATTACATGCATTCGAATATAAGTTAAAGGGATGAAATTACATATTTATGTAATATTATCTGTGTATTTGTACAAAAAAGGGAAAATATGATAAAACCATTCAAACAAAAAGTTTGCTATATATGTCCATATGGAAATTTCATCCACTTATATGGTTCGGCAAAAGTAATTCTGGACACGATCCCGGGCCTGATCTGAAGTATATTATACGTGCTTCAACAACAAAGCAATTTGAAATGAGTTAATTGTAAGGACCCAATGTTTCATAATAAGCTAAGGTAATTATTGTTTGCTTTGCTTTCCCTTTTAAAAAATTAACTTTGACATACTATAGTTTGATACAGTACCGTATTTAAAAAGTGAAAATTTCATCCCAAAAAAGTCCCCGGGATGAAACCGAAATTTGTTTAAGTGTTATTGCAAATTTACATGATAGTAAGTATATGCATCATAACCTGAGTACAGTAAGTTTAATAACTACAATGTATTTACAATCTAAGAAAACTTGAGGAAGAAATTTTATAGAAAAGCATTAACTTTCGACCTACAGGTAAAAATTTTAAAAAATACTGTAATCTTATTGAATATCTTTAGCACGTCACCTATCACATTCCCTTAAAATGAACTACGGCTAAAAATGTAATATCGAGAGCCCATGGAAGAGGATGTGACAAATGGACAGACTTAGGAATTACAACAATGTGCCAAACTGTGTTTCGTAAAAAAGTACGAGTTTTATAACCTTTTGGAATAACCGTTGCAATGTATAAAAGTAATAACACAGGTATTTCCTTGAAATATGAAAAAAAAAATAATTTGACAATTCAGATAAAAGAAATGTTAGAATTTTGAATTTTAAGCAAAATACTTTAATTAACTAAACTTGACCTATATTCCTTAATTGACTTCTGTGGATGTCGTAAATGCACATTTGAAGACGTTTCCACACTTTCATTCATCTTAATCTGTGGTAAGTGTCCACGTTTCACAGGCGTGTTGGGTCTTCCTTCTAAAAAATTTATATTTAAACACTTTTTAAGAAAATCATATTACTGTAATGTTTTAGTTTTTACATGTTAATATTTTTTGTTATAATTAAAAGCGAAACAGAATTTTTGTTTGAAAGACCCAACCACGGAGTCTGATTAGAGTCCTAATCTTGGAGCCTACTTAGTATCGATATCATAATTATGGACATTGGTATACCTAACCGACGCCATAAATGTATTCTTGGTATCTTGAACCTAAAGATGCTGTGATGGCCCTAATACTTAGAGCCTTATGCCCAAGGTACGCGGGTTCCCAAACCATAGTGCCTAACGCTCTAACAGGTGTCTAAACCATGGAGGTGCCCTGATACTTTGAGCCTAACGCCATAACAGGTACTTTAATGGCATTAGATGTAAGACAGGGTATATAAGGGATAGATAGTGAACAAATATAGCTTTTACTTGATATTTATAAAGTGTGACTGAACAAGCTCTGACGTTGCTTAGAAAGATCTTAAAGGCATGATCAACAATATTTTGTGACGCAGGGAATTCGAAGTTGTAAATACTAGTAATCACTCATTAAGGATCGATTCCTATAGAGCGAACAAAGTAACAAAATACTGATTTGATCCCCGCCTTCGCGAAAGCAAATCAACATTAAATATCATTAGTCTGTCAGTCTGTCACAAAAACTTTAACCTTCGCCATAACTTATGACTGAAAAGAGAAAGCGCTTTCATATTTTACATGTACCATGATTACCTTTTCCAAATATACTATTATTTTTGACCATGTGATCTTGACCTTAAAGAATGGCATACTTTTCAAAAATTTGGGCCACAGGCACTGGAAGTTAATGTAAATATATAGTATGTGCATGTATAAAAAAAGAAGGCCCACAATACCCCAAACCTGAATTTGCCTAAAAAAGAGTGTCCTACCCTTCTTTTTATGTACGTGCACATACTATATATTTACATTAACTTCCAGTGCTCCTGGAGCATGCTATGATTTTGATCCCTTCATCATGTTCATGTTTGACCTAATTTCAGATTTTAACTTTGATGATATGGTTTTCGAGAATATTGGCACACTGAAACCGGGGGATCACAATTCTTCACAGTTTAAGGAAAAACAAATGACAGCCCCTCCTCTC
>PRKT01000206.1:756062-767909 GCA_003671525.1 Saccostrea glomerata | reverse complement strand
CACAAGGCACTATGAAGTCCATTGTTAATCATCAGTAAAGGTAGAGCTCTCCAAAACCCTTTAAGTCCATGTCTATTTCCCACATCTTTAATGACTGAACTCTCCAATATCCACCGCCCCCCATGTCTTATTTCTTTGGGGTACCGCAGAGGCTGGAGACTTTTAAGGATCTGGACCTCTTGTTGACTACTAGCTTGCTTTGATAATAGAATCACATACTGGTTTACCACATCAAATGGACAGTTTATGCAAGATGCTGTGCATGAGGCAGTAAATCCAGCTATAAATGGATGTGAGGTTAGTTCTCGTACAACTTCATATGTACTGACATATGTTAGAGAAGAAAGGGTCTGTCCAAAAGCTCGAAATGTCACTCCTCTGAAAAGTCCATTAACTCCCTGTCTCCGATAAATCTTGGCAAAAGCATCACTTATATTTTTGTAAAGTTTCTCTTTCTCTAAAAAGTAGACAACATATAAAATTAACCCTAGGGTTAAGTCATGTCGAGAAAATAGGGAGGTTGAGATTTCATACGTCTAGTACGGGAATTGCCTAAATTCCATGCATATTATGTCATTGATTTTAGTGATAACAAGTTATCTACAGGTTCTTAGAACTTGTGGAATGCCACCTACATGTAAGTGAAAACTTGTAGCTGTAATAATAAAAATTAGTCAATTTATGCTTGAAAATGTGATTGTTGTACTTTATTTAGGATGCTTAGTTTCATTAGCATTTATTTTTATCAAGTTTTGTTTACTAACTTACATAAAAAAAACTAACTTTTAAATAATTCAAAAAAAGCCACTTATAGTGGTGTATATTTACAATTCATTAAAATCTCATTAGACAAATTACAAAAATGTGTATGTGTACAACAAAGTAGAAGGACAAATACACATACAAGTTTAAGACCTCAACCTCTCTAATTGTAATGTGTCTGTTCTTATATTCAAAAAGAGACTTTCTATTTAATTTGTTTTATCAACATATCAACATTTTAGATACAGATTTGTTTACATGTACATGTATTTTAATTTTTATATCAGTATCTTAACATTACTGACAGAGGATTTGAAACAAATATACCTTTCTGCTGCTGCTGGAGAATTGTGACCTTTGTAAAGGGGTAGTAGAACACCCTCATGGCACAAGACGAAAAAGTCATAGTAGGAAAGAACTTGTACAGATCTAGCATGTGCATTTCTATGATGTTAGGATGAGGGACTCTATCCACAGAAGGCTTTTCTGACTTAGATATCATGTTGCTGATCCTTCCTGACATAAAACTCTGCAGATGTGTGTGATGTTATCATAGAAAATTAGAGCAATGCATAACTGCTTTGGTACTTATAATGTTATTTTGTCCGATACATGGTTGCTCCTTTCCAAGATACATATTCTGAAAGATAATTTATTTTTTGAAAAATCTATCAAATGTAGAATTTTTTTTTACAATAATCTACATAGACTAATATTATATAAATGTTCTTATCCAGGCATGTCCCTAAGAATTGAAAAAGCAGGGGACATCAATTATCAAGTTTTGGGGTGAAAATGGTATAAGTCAGAGGAATTTCTGGTTACTCACAGTCATCACACGCGAACGCTCCAGTGGCCACTATAAGAAAAATAACAACATGACTATTTGCTACTTAAGAAAAAAATGATGGTATTACACTTAATTTGGTTCAGATAAGAAATAAAATAATGAATTTCAATGATATCACATCAGCTGATAACCGCCGGGTATCGGTAAAGTGAAGAAAATTATAATTCTTCCGACAATTGTAATATAAACTTACTTAGTCATAAAAAATCAATCTCAAACAAAGATCTGCTAGTTGAATAGCATCAAATCATACCCATTTTGTTTCATTGTAAAACAGTTCCATAAAATAACAAGTACTAGAGCAAATCTTACAAAACAAAATCGACCTTCCGGCTATTTTCACTTTTTCTTTAAAACTACAATATCGATCCCGATGGAAAAAAATCATTAATATTTTTTATGTTGGCGTAAAAATTGATTATAATAATAACAGAATAAGTTAATAATTTTTTTTTCAAATGAATAGACGAATAACCTCGCAATAAATGAGACAATTTTCCTAAGAGAGCAGGAGCACGTAGGACCATTTTTGAGTGGTGGGGGGTGGGGGTGGTGCTGCCACAGAAAAATGAATCAACCAAACTGACAAACATTTTTTCATTCTCCAAAATCTTATTTCTTAAGGGTAGGAAGGAGAGGTGGAGTTCCGACTTTTTTCATAACCACAGAAATTTATTCTTACGTAACTACATATCCCATAGCCTGGTTCCCGAGGCTACATATCCCACAGGAAGTCTTTTCAATAATGTACGAGAAAGGGAGGGCACCCCTCTTAGTGCTGCCAAGGAGGATCAATCATCGATCTCCTGTCGACAAACTCACTTAACCCGCTTCATTTAACAATAAATGAATTGATCAGGAATTCGATTCGTACAACAATTAAATTAATATATTGGAGGAATTTTGTATTCCAGAAACTCCAAGCGATTTTTAGAAAATTTGAAAACACAATTTTTTCAAAATCAATAAATCATTGAACACTTTATATAAAACTAATACAACCCTTCCACGCAAAAAAAAAATGAAGTCCAAGCTACTTGTCAAGAGTCAACAACCACTTTTAAAAAAACAAATTGTAAATTGGCATACTTTGTCACCAGCCATACCCCAATTATTTTGTTTAAAACATTCTGATTGTATTTACGCACGTTGATACTAGTATTTAAAATGACTGGCAATGATTAACAATATTTTCTATGTACATGCAGTTTTGGAGATCAATCTTCCGGTGACGTGCCAAAATTGATGCAACTTTTTTGAGGTGTAATCCTAAATTAGAATCTAGCACACTTAAAAAAAACAATATGGGTTGGTAAAAATATATTGGCCGTATGATTTCCCCTCGCACCCAATGTCAGTTGCTTCCCTTGTTTCAACTCTCTTGTGTTTTCATTGTAAACAATGGAGAGCAGACGAAATGTCAGAGGAGCAAAGAAAATTGGCCTTAGATCTGTACCTACGAGGTGAAAAACAAAGTTATTCGGCAGAAATATTTTCTGTGAATAAATATACAATTTCTAGGCCTGTGATGAAATTTAATAATGGGGAAAGTATAGAAAAGAGCTCCAACAGAGGTAGGAAGAGTCTGATTGATGAGAGGGGTGACATAATTTTGATTCGGACAGTGAAGAAGAACAGAAGACAGACTTTGAGTGAAATTGTGGATGATTTCAACCAGACTGCTACTGACAAAGTGTCTGTTAGGACTGTTCAGAGGAGTCTCCATTCTTATGAAATCCATAGACACAAAGTAAGGAAGACCCCCAGTGTGTCAGAAGTGAACCGAAAACGGTGTAAACAAACGAAAAATCATAAAGTTGATGACTATTGGATTAAAGTGATTTTTCAGATGAAACTCAGATAGTGATATCAAATGAAAATCGTCTATATGTGTGGAGAACTCAGGATGAAGCGTATCGTCCAGAGTGTTTCATAAATTGGTCAACTAATTAATCACTCAACATGGCCGCAATGTAGAGTTGAGCGGTATGTTTTGGGGGATGTGTGACTTATTCAGGAGTGGGGACATTAGTTCCAATAACTGGAAATATGAACTCTGAGAAATATATAGAGACTCTTGATGAACATCTTTGGCCAGTCATTGCAAAACATTTTGGAAATTCGTCATTTTTATTCCAGGATTACCATGCCCCCTGCCATGCCTCACAAATTGGAAACGTGAGAATGATTTTGATTGTCTTGACTGGTTATCAGTCACAGTCACCTGAACTCAACATCATTGAATATTTGTCTATTTTTAAAAATTCGACTGAGAAAATCACTTCCAGCCATTAAATCCAAGGATGATTTGATCTCTGAAGTCTTGAACATTTGGTCCAATCTACCATTATATAAGAAACTTATATTAGAGAATTCCAAGGAGATTACTTGCTGTAATTTCTAAAGGCCACATCACCAAAAACTGAAATTTTTTTATATAGTTAATGGTTAATGGTGGTTTGAAAAGGCAAGAAAGTTTGTTTAGAAACAAGGACGTGAGGGAAAAGTTGCATCAAATTTGGCACATCACTGGAGATGTATCGACGACGTTATCATGGATATATATAAATATCAATCTATAAACATTAGAAGATTACAATTGTTCTTTAATAAGCATAAAAATTTGAACATTTTAATTGTTGAAACAGCAATTTTTTTTAATGTATAAAACCTTGTCTTTAAATAATCTTCTAGAATGGTTGTATAAAGTAATGAGGAGTTATGTTATATGTACCTTGTAAGTTGATAATCTTAAAAATATCTTTGCAAAAAAGCATTCTCAGGCTGATTCTATACAAAAGTTAAAAGTACTTGGACTCTTCCATTCGCCCTCCATCTTTTTATATTTCTATGAAGCAGAATTTATTATATTTCTGTGAAGCAGAATTTATTCAGAAACTTCAGAAACTTCTCCATGTCAAAGAAAAAAAAACATTAGCAGCGATCTTTACCTAGACATTGAGTATATTGATGGCATTTTATCAGTTTATTGTAGTATATCATTTTACAAATTTTATGTTCCATACATTGACGTTATAGCAAGTATAATCTATACAAAGACCTTGTCAGCAAATTTAATTTATCATAAGGCAGAATCTGACTAACGCTTACATACTTATAATTGTTACATGTAAGCTTACACACCGAATTGTTTACGGATTTTCACTTTTTTTCTGACCTTGACAATGAGCACAGGTGTGACAGGTCGACAGGAGATGCTCATTCCTCCATCGCACAGTTCTCACCTCTGATGCTTATAACGCCCGTGTTTGCTCTGATCTCGATTTGTATGGTCTGAATGGACTTCTAATTTAATACTGTTATTTTCATACCGGTATTTCATTTCATTCGTTTATATGTCAACTCGATATCCCTCAAAAGAACATAAAATAAAAGACACTTAAAAGTCCGCCTAATCTATTTCATATTTAATTAGACTATAAATAATGATTTCAAATAAAATCTTAAAATGAAAATAATTAGCTTTACCGATGTCAACTTTTCTTATTTAAAAAGAAATATCTCTATCGCCTATATATGCTCCCACCTTTATCGCTACTCAGCAAGGACATGCACTGAGTGACTTGTTTTAAAACAAGATAGGGTACTGACAAATAGGTCGATGTAACAAGGATTTACACAACCCGGTATAGAGTCGTGAAGTATGGAGTTGATCATTACATCGCGGATTCGAATACAATTGTTGGACGAGGAGACCAGTTCTTCCGATGAGACAGTATTAACCGAGGTCCCATATCGAAGTAGGTGCTGGCTCAAAAAAGGATCCTCACTGTTCAATGACCTTAAGTGCTAGTCATCCTTCAATTATTAGGACTCAATCACACACCGGTAAGGGGGCAGTGTCCTGGGGGGAGCCCCTGTATAAATTTGAAGGTCCAATAATTCCAAGTAGGTCAGAATACGCTATGCCTCAGGAGGCACTTGAACATACAAATAGGGAATCCCCCAGGACTCTGAGTCACTCATGTTCTGCATCGGGGAAGATGTGTGTTAGGGGTCAGACCGGCACAGAGGCTGTGCCAGTTGTCAGTTTGGGGAGTTCAGTTGTGGAGCTTGGGCCAAAGGAGAGTAATGTACCAGTTGCGCCTCTCCGTTGTAGGCAAAATACTTCTTCAGGAACCCCTGTTACACTCTCGGGATCATCTATTGGTGATTTTTCAAGATTTGGTCGTAATATCCCAGCTGAGGCCAAGAGTCTCAAGTACACTGGTGACCTTGAGTGGGGTCTTTTCTTTGCAAAATTTAGAACGTTAGCTCGATATTATAGGTGGGATGATGATGATAGTCTATTGGCTCTCAGTGTCTCCGTCGAAGGACCAGCACTAAGGTATTTTTACCTGCTCTCCTCACGGGGTGAGCATATGACTTTTCAGGAGATAGCATCTCAATTTGAGCAACGGTTTGGTAAGGGTACATCTCAGGCTGCGTCGCAGGTGGAGTTTAACTCCCTGACTCAAGGGACTGATGAGAGTCTAGAGCAGTGGGGTGACCGAGTCATGGAAACCGTGCAACGTGCTCTAGGGGCAAGAGTCCCAGAACAAGTGCTCCAGGAGCAAGCAGTCCTGCGGTTTGCGATGGGCTGCACGGATGTGCGCGCAGGCAGACGGCTGATAGACAGCCCCCCTGTTAATCTAGATGAGGCTGTTAGGCGAGTAAAGTTGTTTCAGCTAAGCCGCGAAGCCTTTATCCCTCAGCATAGTGGAGGAATTCGCTCTGTCTCGTTAGAAAGCCAGTCGCCAGGTGAGGGTCTGTCGAGATCTCCCACACCAGCTCAATATAAGGGGTCATTTGAAACCTATAGACATCAGAAGGCGTGGAAGCAAAGTTCTGACGATAAGTCGAAACAAAGTAATAAGCAAAAGACCTCTCGCAGCAAAGATGGAGATTCCTCCCCCAAGCCACGCAAACGACGACGACGATCTGGTCTGTGTTTCGCTTGTCATCAGCCTGGGCATTTCCGTCGTGAGTGCCCGAATAGAGTTGAGTCCTCAGGTCCTTCAAAGGAAGGTAAAAGTAAACGGACTGAGGATAAGCAGGTGTGCACACCAGAATCCCCACCAGCGGGGGTTACTCAGTCTGCATCGTCAAGTCTTGGCTATGGAAAAAGTGCATGGCATGTGCCTGTAACTGTGAATGGCCACAAGGTTAGCGCTGTTGTTGATACCGCTGCTGAGATAACTACTATATCGCAGACATTCTATGATAGAATGTCTCCGCCCCCAGAGATTAAAGCAAGGACAGTGGTGGACCTGGCTGGGGGCGGGGTGACCATGGCGGTAGGCGCTCTGGGTTCTTTACCCATTGAAATAGGGAGCATGCAGCTCGAACACTCGGTATATGTTGCACCTTTGCAAGTTGGCATGCTCTTGGGCATTGACTTTATGCAGGAGGCTGGGGTTGAACTGCACTGTGGTGCTGGTGAGTTTAGAGTTGAGAGTTGCAGGACCTCACAGGCTATGCATAAAGTAAGTATCAACGCTGTGCAGGTTGTTGCCCCTGTGGACAAGGAGAAACGTGTGAAGTCCTGTGGTAACAAGGAAGCACCTTACACAGGGACGAGTGGTCGGGCTGGGAGATGTAAGAAAAAGCCAGAGCCACCATACAGGCCCCAGGCTCCCACTAGCCAGGGGCATACGAGGTATGGGGCAAAGAAGTTTAAGTAGTATGTACATGCCCCTTGCTCTCTGAGCAGGGGCAAACACGTTTGTATTTGAAGGTTGAGTTACCGTGCCCTGGCTCAGATGTCTGATGGAGTCCAAGGAGGATATATGCAGGTGTGTTCGCTAACACCACCTGCTGCAGCTATCCTATACGATCCGGATATTGTGTTTATGTGAACTGTTTATGTTGTAAAGCTAACCATAATTTGGACATTTCCTATTGAAACGATTTATTGTTGATTATATTAAATAATTCATTTGTATTGTAAATCATAGGAGGTTTACTGTCATTATCTTTGTAAAGTGTTATGTGCTGATATGTATTGTAAATGGCCTCCACTTGGTCGGAATTGGGACATTCCTCCACAAAATGGGGGGGAATGTAGTGTATTTGGGGGGTGTTTTCTAAATTGTAATTTGGATCGGGCTCGAGAGTTCACCGATCTCTCTCTTCCCGCGTTTCCGCCAATCCAGGTGCAGGCCATGATTTGAGAGAGCTCCGTGATTTTGTTATATTTTCTAATCAATTGTTCTTAATCAATATATTATTTTTATCCAAAGTGATTTAGTTGTTTAGATAGTATTAGGAAATCACTTTAGTGCCGAGTATAGGACAAAACTGGCAACTTTCAACCGGCAAGTGGTGGCGTCTTCATATGAGTGAAAAATCCTCGAGAGGGACGTTGTTCAACAGTTGATTGAATTAAAACAGTCCTCATTAGGTGATAGGAAACACCTGTCATTTTAAGATTTCTTCTTAAAACAAGGTAAGTTATTGGCAAATAAGTTGATAGAACAAGAATATCAGCAGTTTTGTTTAAAGTTGTCATTTCGCAAGTTTAGTGGTCGATACAATGACCTTATCAGTAAATACAATCTATCATTAAAAAAACCTGACGTTTATTTATGCTAATTGACAGGCCATTATTCACGCACTAGATTGTCGACGGATTTTCTGTTATTTCCCGATCATGAAAAGGGGCACACGGCGGGTATGACGGGTCGGCATGCTCACACCTCTACGTGTATATCACCTGGTCCCACCTCTGATATTCTAGAGGCCATATTTGTTCTGCTTTAAAATTTGTATTTTAATGTAAAATTGAGCTTGAATATTGTTCGTTATCTCCATCTATTTCATTTGAAAGCGGTTCAGAAAAATTTTAGAATTTGCTTTTTAAGTTTATTGCTAAGCTGAAGGCAGTTTCTTTTCCCATAAATTTTTATTTTAGTTAATACAAAAACACGATAACAATCGCATATTTGAATAAAGTCATATTTCAGGATGGTTTGTATCAAGTCGCATCAAGTAAGCTGATAAACCATGATGGACTCTAGAATGAATTTGTCAAGTTTTAAATTCATGTAAATCAACATTTCTCACTAAATTTAATTTCCCTTTTTCATCTGTCTATTTCTCAAGAGTTATAGTTGAAATTTAGTTGAATAATTCATATGGATATATGGTGTTAGGGAATTGAAAAATATATTTACATTGAGAAAAAAAAACAACAATCAAAATTAGAAACATAGTTAATTTTACTTAATAAATTTTTATAGGTAACATTAATAAGCTATCACTGCATGCAATCAATAAACTGCAAAATGTATGATTAAAGCTTGCTTCAACGTCAAACATATAACATGTGTTAAATTAATGAATGTTCACTGAAAACATTTACAATATGTCGACCCGGAGAATAATGTATAATTATAAACATTAAAACATGTATATACATAACTACTTTAAAAAAAAGATTGCACAATTGTAGCTCTTTTAAGACCAATTATTAACGATAAATAATAAATCATAATGTCTATAAAAAAGCTTTCCAAAATTGAAATCTAATTGACAAAGGATAAATGATAATAATAAAAAAACAGACTGAAAAATAAACAAACTATATTACATATAACCACATATATGAATTCAACACCACTTTTCAAATTAAAATTGACGATAAATTTACTGAAATTTGACATAAAGTATAAAAGGATAAAAAATAAAATGTATAACTTGAATTATAAAAAAAGTTCTGGAACCAAGTTTTGTTAAACAGAATGCCTCGGCAACCAAACTTCGGAATAGTCAGGAACAGTCCTTTTACATGTCATACAAACGAAATTTACAAACTGGATTTATCATATCTCCTGATTTCTTATTCCATGTTCGAAATTCCTATAAAATACCCAAAACCAAACAGTCAGTAAAAAGAAGATAGAGAGTATTAAATAAAAGTAATTTCCACAGTTTCCCGTACATAAATACTGTTTAAAGTTTACTTACATTAAAGACTCCGTCATTGAGATATCTTGGTAGTGAATCTCCAATGTTATTACCCCAAACCATCCTAAAGCAAAAGCATACACAGCCTATGATTAAGCATGACAAATTTTCCCTCGCAACCTCTGTGCAACTGGAACTTTGTGCATGCATATTCAACAGGCTGTTTGTTCTAGGCAAAACTATTGCCATCTTGGCAAACGGTTATTCTGAGGCTTTGTAAGAAAAATCGAGTCTTTATACTTCTTTTACATAATATGACTTTGCATCTAGCCAATCAGATAAACCCTTTCTTTTAAAATTCGATGTTGTTTTGCTATTGGATTTCACCGAGTGATATTTTATCACATTTATACGATGTCTAACTTTGCCACCATTTGCTGGCATATTGCAGTCGACCTGTAATTTTTTTTATCAATTTCGAAATGCATCGTGAACAAACGAGGCAGATATCAAATGTCAAGTGACATTATGGTTGCAAGATTCAAGACAAATAAGCCATTTTTTAAATTCACAATTTAGTAATTAGAAAACGGGATCAAAGAGGTATCATGATATACAATGAGTACAGATAAAAAGTTTGGTATACATTCATTTTATTGTTTTTGCTAAGTTAAAAAAAACATTTGGAGATAATTGTATTAGCAATACTAGTCCCCTACCGGCAAGGGTAATCAGGTTCCCGTGAAAAATTGAAAATGCCATAATTCCATCAAAAATCAAAGAAGCGGGACGAAATACTAACATCTATAGATCGTCAACTGAATGTTAAGTTAAATACCAGAAATAAGCTCAATATCTACAAGCGTTGAGGAAATAAATTTAGAAAACCATGAAAAGTAAAAAAGGTCATTATTCTGTTAAAATCATTCACTGTAAATTCACATTATTTCAAGGGGTTGAATTTTCGTGATTTGAGAAAAATATATTGGTTCTTGGGGATTTGATTTCGTGATTGAAGAATTGTTCAGTAGTAATATATACGAAAAATCGCATTTCGTGTTGGACATAAATTCGTGGATCACTTTATACCTTGAAAACCACGAAAATTAACCCCCACGAAAATTAGTGATTTTACAGTATTAAATAAATAAAATGCAAACTTGATTTATAACTCATCAAGATACTTCATACTAAAATTCAGCTTAATATCTACAAGCGTTTATAACCAAGTGGGACAGACTAACAGCTAGACAGACAGATGGACGGACTCAGAGCAAACATACAGTCCTCCTCGGTTTCACCGGTAGGGTTCTTATGATATTTTCTCAAAGAGTTGGGGATATTTTACATTACCAAACAATGTTTTAAGTAACTTTATATATTGCGTGCTTTAACATGTGATATATTTTAAGTAGGTCGTGATAATAGTTTGCACTTATTCCTATTCATTCATTGTATAAGTTAAAGATATTGTCAAAATAGAATGCTACTTGAAATTGAACTGCGCTCACTTCTGCTACAGTGTCCATGATGATTCTAATGATTGATTGAAAAGTATCTGAAAAATGAATTCACATTATGATTTGACCAGGCTCTTTTCATTCAGAGACTGTTTGACTTAAACAGAGTCAGGTAGTCTATACTCCAGTGATTGGTCTTTATATAGTAAGTGCACTTATCAAACAGACCGTTTTTATTTAATCCGAATTTTTCAGACATCCGTACATGTACCATTTTATGTGCTGTAAAACTTCTTTTATACCCAGTGGTGAGAACCGCAATTTAAAACAATCAGGTGCTGTCATAGGACATAAATAGTATCTTAACCCCAGGGTGTCAAAACCATATTGCACATTTTCTAAATTTGTGCAAAATTTATGAGAATTTCTGACAAGCAACTTTAAAGAATTGTCGTTTTTCGATCCTGATTTAGCTCTACGGGGAACATGAAAATATAAAAAACTTTATTTGTAGTCCCCTGGCATCTTGCAACAGATAAAATGGCTACTGTGTAAATCGTATAGGAACAAGCTAATTCAGAGAATTCGTGTCCCCCGCTCAGGGAAAAAGTCGGCTCCCCCTGACTGAATTTGTAGAATTATAAAATGTATACATGTATACTGAAGCAAATAAAATACATGTATGTCAATATGCATATAAAGATTTGATTGCTAATTCTTTATTATGTGTATAGAAGATTTTTTTTAATATGGAATGTTTATCACACTGTAATGATGATTTTATAACCTCATAAATTTTTCATTTCACATGCTGAATACTATCATTTAGTAAAAAAAAAGTATTTAAAAAAAAAAAAGAAAAAAAAA
>PRKT01000206.1:655562-736281 GCA_003671525.1 Saccostrea glomerata | reverse complement strand
GGGGGGGGGGCTTGGCAACCGAACATTTTCAATAGTGAAAAAATTATGTTTGGAAAAAAGGGGGGATGCATGTACAGTTAATCTAAGTTTACTATTATGTCAACAACCCTGTATCCAAAGTAGATAACACGAAATATATGTATTTTTTATATAAATCTCTTATGACATTTAAGAAGTTATTATAAATTAATTAAGCATATCTTGCAGACCAAAATCCAATATGTCTTTAAATTTCGTTTTGATAATATATAAAACTTTTTCTTGCGTTGAAATTTAATCAAATGACCCTCTCGGTATTAAAATACTTAACGATTTCTTAATAGTAAAAAATAATAAAGGGGAGTAATTGAATCTCAAACCGCCTTTTGATTGGTTAGTTTGGATCTTGAATCTGGAAACTCGAATTTCGAATCTCGAATTTCGAATCTCGTATTTTGAATCTCGAATATCGTATTTTGAATCTCGAATCTCGAATGAGCCTTCTGGGCTTATGAAAGTCATAATATTAGGCTTAATTAATTTTCAAACATAAAAACTGTAGAAAAAAATTCGGTGTTCTGTGGTTCAAAATAGCTTTTTAAACGTCGTGAATTTTGACTCTCTCTCTCTCTCTCTGCAGAAAAGGATACTTTCTCCATTGACATTAAGAACATTATTAAATATTACTTCTGCGAATTTGTGCAGATTTTTGAATAGAACCAATATTTAACTAAGTTACTTCGTACCAAAAGAACATTCTCATAACATGTGCAGAGAGAAAGTCCACTATGAACGATTCTCTTCATGATCTATTATCTGCAATATCACTTTCCCTGATTTATATTTTACACATACCACACATACATATAAGTGAGCTTTAAAATTAAACTTCAACAAATATAAACATTTCATTTTATTTATTTGGTGAATATTTTTCACTTTCTATATTGTTGTGGACAATTACGTTCGAAATCTCACTTAACAGTGTATAAATGATATGGAATTACGTAAGATTTCATTGTGTTATTAAAAAAGAAAAAAAAAGAATGAAATTGGATCACACAACAACGAAGACACAATTATTCTCAAATAAATGTAAACAAATAAATAATTAGATGCACAATAACACTTTAAATGTCTTCTTGAAGTTATTTAGTTGTTGATACATGCAGAAAAGACCACTGTTTGTCCAACTACAACATTTGCAACAAAGAACAAAATAATTGATAAGAAGGGGAAACGAAGCATTAGTATACGTAGAAAAGGTGAAGAGGCATGAAATTAGATTCAGTATCAAGTTTATTCCATTGGCTCCAGATTCCCTTCACACTTCTTCATCATTCTCTGTGTCAAAGTTCTTTTGCATCATACGTTCAAACTCTAAAACAAATGAAAAACACTGTAACATTCTCTGAAAAATGGAAGACCTGCTTATAAAGTTGTAAATATGTAAATATAATAATCAGACTAACTAAAGAGAGGCAACATGAAGATAAAATGAAGACGTCTAATCAAGAACATTTTTTAACTAAAAAGGAAGCAGTAAACTTTAAAGAGTAATTTCAGTACATATATTCTATATACACTGAACAATAATGTTCCGGATGTTTAAAAAAATTAACGATAATGATGAGTCATTAATCTTCCTAAATAATTCTTTTTTTTTAAAGAACATGCGATTTAAGTAAAAATGCATCATTTAATGTTCCCCCTTCATTGGTCTTTTGCGTGGAAAGGAAAAAAATACGTAAACTTAATTGGGTACGATCGTATATTATGATTACTTATTACAGAAAAATACATTCAAGGAAAATCACGGCTTACTTACAATTGAATTCAAAATGCGTCTAAGGTTTTGCAAAAGAAATATTGTTTTTAGTTTTAGAATACTAATACTGTTAATCATTTTTATTTGCGAGAACGTTTTTTTCCTGTAATAACGAGAGACAACGTGATTGCAAAAATTTCTCGCATATGTTAATTATTGTTTAAGATTATATAAAGAAGTAACCGCGATTCGTGAAAAATTTGTTTAGCTAATAAAGAGTAGCTGTCCATCTCTCAAAAAATCAAGTCTTTCGAAATAAAGTGGTCTACAGGTTAATTGTGATACCTGCGTAATTAATTCTTCCATCCCCGTCTAAGTCAGCTTCCTCCATCATTTCGTCGATATCTGAGTCCTCCAACTCGTGTCCTACTAGGTTCTCCATCCCCATCTTCAGTTCCTTCCAGTCAATAAAACCGTTTTTGTCTACATCAAATGTTTTAAACATATCGTTGACCTCTCCTACAGCAGCTGTCTTCAGTGTCATCAAGTTCATAAACTCGTTCATGTCCAAGTGGCCATTTTCTGAAAAAGCAACATATAGACTATCCTTAAAAGGATTTTTTTAAAATCGGTTTTTATCTTCTTCGACCTTGATATCTTTAATAAGATTTTTCATGTGTTTGTCAGGGTATGTCAGATTTACATGTATCATATTATCTTACGCATGTGCAAAACTTCATTTTTGAAAAATCCCAATCAAAGGTGTAACAAAAACAGCCAAGGTTCAGATTCAAAATTTTCATAAGAAACGATCTTGAAATTATTTCAACAATTTCTTTCGTTTGTTGTCCAGTAACATTTTAACATTTATATTAGTGTTTTGGAGAGCATTCTCTTCTGCAACAGGAAAACATATAAAGATTAATAAGACATTAGATATTCACATAAAATAATTTATATGATAATTACAATAATATTGTACTTCAGTATGTTTCTTCTGAAAATAATTGAACATTGATTATGAATATGTTAATTTACATCCATAAGATGTAGGTCGTTCTGCATATAAAGCAAGTTCACGCGGAGAAATCCATAAACTTGATTCCATCCAATTTTTTCTGGAAACACGTAGAACCGTGACACAGTTTAATTACATTCAGTCATAACTAAATATTTCTTCCTTATCATTTTAATTGTTTCTTAATATTTATAAATTTGCATGACCTATAACTTAATTGATCTTGCTTCAAATTAAGTTATTTTGATATGAGGAGAAACGTATCAAAACAAATGCGTTTTAAAATAGAACAACACTTCAGTATTTCAAAGTTTATAAAACAAGATTTAGAAGCTCATTCTTGATAGCATTGGTTTTTATTTTAATCACACAATGAACTATGTACAAGTAGGTTTAATTATTAAATATTAAGAATACAAACCATCCTCATCAACGGTCAAAATCAGGTCACGAATTTCCACTTCACTTGGATTGTGACCCAGTTTCCGCAGGGCGATCCCTAGTTCATGCTCTGACAGAAACCCATCCCCATCCTCATCAGCTTCATAGAAAGCATCTGTAAAATGGAAGTGATTTATTGTACCTATATATGGCTATAAGTGATTAGGTTTGAAGAATCACCTTGATGTAGAATCATACCTTTGTAGACTTCCTGAGCAAAATTATCCGTCTATCAAAATAAAAGAACGATATTAGATGAAAAATATGATATCCAAACATATTATATGCACATTTCAATATATAGAAAATATTTTTTATTTTATATCTTTTTTTATATTTTTTTTCAAAATATTCAATAAAAATCTTAAATGTACACATCTAAGTAATACTATAGCATAGAACTTAGTACTAAAATTTTTTAAAAATTTTCTTATTATGGACACAATCTATGTCTATCACTTGTAGTTTGATAAGCCAATTTAATGTGGTTATATAAAAATCGTCCAGCCATGTTAATTTAGATGTTTAAAAATATGGCAGAAGCCCGTCTTTAATACCAGGGTCTAATTGTACTGTTCGCTTTTTTACACTAAAACATTATATTGTTTCAAAAGCCTTAAAGTACATGTAAATCTAAACATTGGAGTTCATCCTTGTGTGGTGTGTTCAAACTCCGAGAACGGGGATACCGCATACCACAAGGTCCTGTGTCGCAGAAGTTGTTTGTTTCTTTGTTGTTAAACGTCCTTCTCGGGAAGTTTTCACTCAGATGGCACACCACCACTTGTCGGCGGTTAGGATGCAATCGCGATTCCCTTTCGCATACGTTGGCTTAATTTATTAATAAGTTACGATTTCATTTACATTTTTTAACATAAATTTGAATAATAAGCAATTAATATATAAGTTATTATTCGTGTACGTCAATATCATAGCTTAAATTCAGTCACCATATTTACTGTCGTTCACCAATTTAATGTTATTTTGTTAATCTTAACACTAAATGCTTCATATCATTTATTAAATAGATTTATGACAACAAGTAAGATGAAGAAGGATATGGAGATAACGAACAGTATTCAATCTCAAAGTCCATAAATCAATACAAAATAAGAGCAGAGCAAACACGGAACTCCGAAACATCAGAGGTGGGATCATGTGCCATGGAGGAGTGAGCATCCCCTGCTGACCGTTCATAACTGCCTCGTGTCATGATAAGAGTATAACGAAAAAATCCGTCGTCAATTTAATGTATAAATAATGGACTAACAATTGGTATGATAAACGTCAGTCAGCATTTAACTCAATGATAAATTGTATTTGCTGACAAGGTCATTGTATCGACCATAGAACTTACGAAATGATGACGTTAAACGAGACTGTTGATATTCTTGTTTCATCAACTTGCTTGTCAATAATTTACCTCGTTTTAGAAATTGTAGAGCATACGTAGAGCATGCTCTTGCGTATCGAATCAACTGAGATATATACACTCCGTATGCAGGCGATAAAGGAACATTGCTGCACAAGTAAGGGAAGTTGACGATAGAAAAGTTAAAATCGTCACGTTTATCATAAAGCTTGATTGTTAGGTTACCATTAACGTCTTTTTCAAGTAAAATATCTAAGTATGAAACAGATGTTTCAGACTCTGTCGTGTCTTTAATCCCAAGCTCTCCTGGATATATCGTATTTTAATCAATAGTATATATTCATGTACATTAATTAACAGTGATCGATGTTAAATAAACACTGGGAAATGATTCAAAATGAAAATGAATTCAAATTATAATACTTATTTTGTATTCCTAACGTTCATAAAAAAAGCCTGGCAAACAAAAATATAACATAAAAGCTGAATCAAATATATCTATTATCAAGCCTCTTTCTTCGCCCCTCGCCAAAATACATGTAGTACGAGCAGTGAAAGAGAAACTTTAGGAGTATTCTAAAAGTGGAAAAGGGTCATCAAAAATTCAAAGGAACTTTAAGAACATTTGAAATCACAAAAAGATTCCAAAATCCACCACATGAAGATTTATAACACTTCATTACTTTTAACAACTATTCCCTTCAATAAATTAAATTACAGGAATTTTTGATATCATAGACAACAGCTTATTCGGTAAAATCGAACTCGAAAATTAATTAATTAACCTTGTCTCTGGTCTTGTACAAAATTATTTTACCAAAACATTCTGATTGTACATACATACTCAGAAGTTGATATAAAGAAGACTTTTGATGTTTTGATAGATAATAACTATATGGGTTAATGAGATCTGGTCCAAGGATCATAAAACAGATTTAGACTTAAGTCAAATTTTTCCTCGCCTGAAAGATTTATTTTAATTATTGAACGAATCTCTACCTTTGCAGTTAATAACACTTTGGTAAATCGATATTAAAAAATATTTTATTTTTTGTCTACTTGACGTAATCAATATTGTAGTACAGGATGTTTATTTTGACTTAAGCTTAAGATGTTTTTTGAAATATTTTTTAGACTATCAGAGGCAAAAATTGCGCTCCGTGATGTCCTTAATTTTTTTATACTCAACTTCTCTTCCTTGTATAGCTATATTCCTTAACACGTGTAGATGGAGATTATGTCTCACAGTTGATTCGATAAGCAAGAGCACGCTCTATGCGTTCGACGTATTTTTTATTCGAGACAACTTTCTAACAAAAAACTTGATAAACGAGAATATCGACAGTTTTGTTTAAGTATTTTGAACATTCTACGGTCGATATAATGACCTTTATAGTAAATAAAGTATATTTTGTAGAAGAATGCTGATTAAAGCTTTCATACAGACTGTTCATGCTGTTAGCCGAATATTTTCACTTTGAATATTGTCTAACGTATATAACGGACTTTTCCGTTTCCCGAACATGACAAGGATCACACGGCACATTCTTGGATCTTAAATCTATCTCCGCTAATGTTTATATCTATAGAGTTCCTTGTTTGGTTTGCTCCTGGTTTGCATTGATTCCATGGACTTATGAGAATTATTCGTGTTGGCGTATCTTATTTCATCTAGTCTAATGATATGTTTATACCGTGCATGTATAAACATTCTAGACCAATTTCTTGAATGTTAGACCTTTATTTAGATTTTTTTATTTCGAATCAAATAATTCTTTTAGTGTTTTGTAGTTTATGAAGTATGTATTTAAATGTGACCTTATTTCTGTTTTCTGTTAATCAATTTTCGAAATGTGAACAAACTATGTTTTATTAAATTGAAATTGATCTTAGAGGAAAGATGATCTTTTTGTTATTTTTTAATCTAAACAACCCTACTTAGCTCATATAATGAAAATATACTGTCCTAAAACTAGTTAATAAAAAGGGACTTAGTTGAGTTTTAATTTGTTGGCTGTGCGATATAAGATAAGGGTGGACAAATGTTTCTAGGTTTCCTTCATATCATGTACAGATATTTTAGTCGACAATTTCTTAAAAATAAAGTCTTCTCTGATTAAATTCAAATTTGTAATGCTTAAATTAAACGTCCTGATTATCTTTATTTGGCATCATATTTAAAATGAAGTACTAGTATATGGAAATAACGAACAGTATTCAAGGTAAAATTTCCATTAAACAATACAAATCAGGAGCAGACCAAACACAAGTCCAACCTCCAAAACATCGGAGGTGGGATTAGGTGTCATAGAGGAGTGAGCATCTCCAGATCACACTCACGCATCGTGTGCTCCTTGCCATGATCGGTAAATAAAAGAAACCACTCTTTGACAGTTAAGTGTTAAATTATAGCCTAACAAGTAAAATTTAAAACATTAAGCATTTGACTTTATGATAGGATGTATTTTCTGACAAGGTCATTTTATCGACCATCGTAACATCTTCAAAAAATGGGCGTCTATTCAACAGTTTGAATTCAAAGCTACATTCATTACTGCCTTTTCAAGAAAGAATACGTTCAATCCTCTATGTTTACTTTTCCCAAAAAATTTTGCAGTTTTGAAAGAAACACTTAAAATGTACAGTCTTTCAGTATATTTGTGATGTTAATGTTTTCGAAAAACTCATAAGAACTTACTATGTATTTGTACTATTTATGCAACAATACACAATCATAAAAAGAATAGGCAATCAGCAACAGCTAGTACTCTCCATTTAGTTTTTTGAGACTAGATTTGGGCACCAATTGTGCTTCTCTATTTTTAATGCTAAATTCAAGAAAAAAACATGAAAAAAATACAAGTCTTGCTAAGACCCTCAATGTAAATATATCGACGACTATTTTTAATTAACAGTGAATATCCCATGAAAGTACACGAAATGAAGGAATCTTTCATGCAATTTTCGCTTTTATGCACTCAGAAAGGTAAGATATAGTTATAAGGTTATTGATAATTATTTGGTTTTTCCTAAAATATGTTAATAAGGGAAAATTCGGTGACTCAAATCATCAAAACTCACTACTTACGGTTTCTACACGTTCTTCCTGTTCATTAAGAAATAATTATTCAAATTTAGAAATTGAAGGTTACCTGGGAATGGAAATTCATTTCATTTGTTAAAAATAAAAATAACAAAACAAATATGACTTTTCTTGAATATCATGAATATCAAATGAAAGCTCAAAGGTAGAATTAATTTATACTTGTTGAATATTGATATCCTTTGAAATAATGTGTGATTATATACAGGTAGAAATTCAATATAAATGTAATACCTCTTTTGAACCAAGTTAAAAAAAAAAGATAAAGTAAAAGATTACAAATCAATATTTTCTTAAGATTTTTATCTGCAAATGTTTGCAACAATTCTTTTTTGCGCACTCAGAATATTAAGATAGAGACAAAAAATGACGAGTTTGGGCATGGAATTAAATATGTTAATAAAGGAAAAATTTGAAAGACATTAAAATAAAATGACTAATAAAACTCATCCAAGCTTATTACTTACGGTTTCTACACGCTCTTCCTGTTTATTTAATAATGATAATAAATATAAAGAAAAAATGTTCTTTTAGTTTTTCGAGACAAAGTTTGGGCACCAATTGTGCTTATTTATTTTTTATGCTAAATCTAAGGGAAAAAGAATGAAACAAGAGGCACATGGGGCACATCGATCACCTGAGCACTGTGGCTAGGAAAAAGTAGAAATTGGTTTATTATTGAAAAGTTAAATCCAAAAGTAGTCCCATGACCAATCATAGCTTTGCTATTCTTAAGAAGGCGATTTTTAAAGAATTTTCCTATATATGTCTATGTAAAACTTTGATCGGCAATTGTGGCCCCGCCCTACCCCTGGGGGTCATGGATTGAACAAACTTGAATCTACACTACCTGAGAATGCTTCATTATAAATATCATCAATTATGGTTTTGCTTTTCTTCAGAAGAAGATTTTTTAAAGAATTTTTCCTATATATTTCTATGTAAAATTTTGGTCGGCCATTTTAGCCCCGCCCTACCCCTGGGGGTCATGATTTGAACAAACTTGCATCTATACTACCTGAGGATGCTTCCATATAAATATGATTAATTATGGCTTAGCTATTCTTGAGAAGAAGATTTTTAAAGAATGTTCCTAATTATTTCTATGTTACACTTTGATCGGCCATTTTGGCCCCGCCCTACCCCTGGGGGTCATGATTTGAACAAACTTGAATCTAAACCACTGAGGATGCTTCCATATAAATATGATCAATTATGGCTTAGCAATTCTTGAGAAGATTTTTAAAGAATGTTCCTATATATTTCTATGTAAAACTTTGATCGGCCATTTTGGCCCCGCCCTACCCCTGGGGGTCATGATTTGAACAAACTTGAATCTACACAACCTGAGGATTTTTCCCCATAAGTTTCATCTTTCTTTGCACAGTGGTTCTTGAAAAGAAGATTTTTAAAACATGTCACCAAATTTTCATTAATTCCCAATTATCTTCCATTGAATGAGGGCGTGGCCCTTCACTTGAATAAACTTGAATTCCCTTCATCCAAGTATGCTTTGTGGCAAGTTTGGTTAAAATTGGCCCAGCGGTTCTTGAGAATAAGTCGAAAATGTGAAAAGTTTACAGACAGATGGACAGACAGACAAACAGACGGACGCCGGACAAAATGTGATCAGAAAAGCGCACTTGAGCCTTCGGCTCAGGTGAGTTAAAAAGACAACTTCAGTGTAACTATATCGACGACTATTTTTAATTAACAGTGAATATCCCATTACAGTACACGAAATGTAGGAATCCTTCAGGCAATTGTCGCTTTTATGCACTCAGAAAGGTAAGATATAGACATAAGGTTATTGATAATTTTTTGGCTTTACTTAAAATATGTTAATAAGTGAAAATTCGGTTGACTAAAATCATCAAAGCTCACTACTCACGGTTTCTACACGTTCTTCCTGTTCATTAAGAAATAATTATTTTAATTTAGAAATTCAAGGTTACCTGGGAATGGAAATTCATTTCATTTGTTAAAAGTATAACAAAACAAATATGACTTTTCTTGAATATCACGATTATCAAATGAAAGCTCCAAAGGTAGAATTAATTTATACTTGTTGAATATTGATATCCTTTGAAATAATGTGTGATAATATACCTGTCAGGTAGAAATTCAATATAAATGTAATACCTCTTTTGAACCAAGTTAGAAATGATAAAGTAAAAATATTACAAATCAATATTTTCTTAAGATTTTTATCTGCAAATGTTATGAAACACTCCTTTTTGCGCACTCAGAATATTGAGATAGAGACAGAAAATGACTAATTTGGGCATGGAATTAAATATGTTAATAAAGGAAAAATTTGAAAGACAAAATAAAATGACTAATAGTACTCATCCAAGCTTATTACTTACGGTTTCTACACGCTCTTCCTGTTTATTTAATAATGATTATAAATAAAAAGAAAAAATAGTGAATATGATTGTAATTAGTTAAAAAATACATTTGAATGTTCTTAATAAAACAAAATAACAAAGTAAACATTACATTTCTTTAATATCATGAATATCAAATGAATTCTCAAAAGGTAGAATTAAGTCAGTGGAATATTGATATACATGTACTTTGAAATAATACATAAAACTTATTTATATGTATGACCCACTTTTACATGTAGAAATTCATTATGGGTATAATACCTCTTTTGAACCCGAGTTAAACCACACTTACTGGCATGATAAAAAGATTAATATCAATATTTTCTAAAGGTTTTTATCTGAAAATAATAAGGCTAAAACGACGTTCATCGTCGGCAACATTTTTTAGTATATTTTTTTGTTGATTTAAGAATAAGCATTTACTTTCAAAAACATATGATCAAATTTCTGATTAAAAATAAAAAAAAAAATGATAATTTTATAACAACCTTAATAAAAGTGTAGGTCATTTCTTAAAATGAAGTTTAGATACTATAAATAAATTTTTGAATTCAGGAATGCATACACAATAAATGTCAATGTCCATCTTGGGAGTCGAATACCATCAGGAATCTTTGTAGATAAATGCATCCGGATCAAAAACCCACTCGAAATCTTAGACATTACCTTTGGCCCTGCATGGTTTTATTGGTCGGAAAATTTGCATTCAAATTTATCAAACAATTTAAGACTTACAAATTGAATTTCTTTAAATACCAGAAAAGCATGAGCACAATTTTTTTTAATTTTAGAAAAGGTTTTGCCTGTATTCATACATAAATATAAATCGGTACATAATAACTTCAACCATTTTCATTGTAATAATTCCAAATTATATATGAGAGGAGTTGACAATAAAACTTAAAATTTTGTGATCCGTCTGTTCGTTTTTGTTAAACAATAAAATGCTTTCTTTGTTTGTTATTACTGGAATTAACGGAAGCAGTTGTTGCAGAAAAATTACATAACCCGCGTAAGCGGGTTATGTAATGTTTTTCTGCAATAGCTGCGACCGTTAATTCCAGTAATAACAAACAAAGAAAGGCATTTTATTGTTTATATTTATATCTGTTTAAATAATCATTTAAAGTAGGATTAAAAAGATTAATTATTGTATTAATGATACGAACGTCTTTATACGTTTCACTGATGGAAAAGCCACTGATCAAGAAATCTGTTCAGGCGACATGTCTAATGTAGTTCATGCAGTGATTAACGCAATGGGTTTTCTTAAGAAATAAAGGAGAAAATATTCAGTGGATGTAAATATTTCAACATTACCGCAATTTTGTTCAAATTAAGGATTCATATCGCTTTGTTGGTATTTGAATTCTAAAATATTTTATGACCTTAGCAGGTATTTTCTGATTGTGTCAGTTTTCTTTGCCAATCATTCAATATGACTTTAAACAATATACAATCAACGCGGTGAAAGTTCAAAAGCATGACTATATTCGCAATTCAATAATATATATTGTTCCTGATATGTGTGCTACATCTAAATAAAAGGAATTCATAACAAAACAGCAAAAACTTACCATCTCCACAACTCTATCATACCGTTGTATAGAAGACTTTGTGGTAGACTGAAGGAAAGTAGGTCGGTGGTATTAAGGTTGTACAGAAACTAATTCGGCTTAATCTGTGTTTTATAATGTGGGACAATATTTAAATTCAAACACAAAGCTACTCTTTCAAACAATCGACATTAATACCACTGAATGTATTAATAATGGATCAATGTGACAAAAAAATTAAACATCACCCCAAAAAATTACCTATAGTATATTGGTTCATGCCTCACTCGAATACATGATGAATCAAAAGATTTTACCTTTGAGAAAAAAAATATAAAAAATTTAGTGCTTTTTAATAGAAAATCACTATTCAAAAAACATCTTTGCATAGGAAAACTTGAATTGCCTGAAGATATATAATTCTTTTTTCTCCTATTACTAAAGAACAATAAAGCAAAATATCTATCAGATATCTAAAAACAGGAATCACGCAACATTTAAAAGCTTAATTTATAAGGTAAGTTTGTTTTTGATGATTTACATCATGTTAATGTCTAACTTATAAGATATTACTTGACCATAATTCCTACCAATTTAAAATTGACTTTGTCTGTTACAGTGATAAGGAACAAACGAGCTTTCAAATAGCATCTACCTGCATCAAACGTGAGTGTGCCTTGGATTAATGAAGAATTTATAAACGTTGAAAATGTTTTGTAACAATATAGTTTTCGGGGTTTTTTTTTGCAAATCCTAAATTCTGTGTCAGAAACAAATTTAAAAACTAATTTAAAAACTTATCATTTGAAAGATAGCAAAGCTGAGGTCTTCATTTAGGCAAAATATGAAACCCGTTTAGAGTTAACAGACAGAATGAATGCTTGTTTAATTCTTTTTTTTCAATATTGGTTTTTTAAAACCCTGTTTCTGAGGGAGTGCTAATGACATTGTAAAGCTTCACTATTACATAGCATAAATTGTTTTTTAATCAAATTTTTATATTGAAACATATTAATAAATAAATAATAAGAATGAAATATATTTGATTATATTTTGTTTTTATTATTTAAACAAGACCTTGCAGATATACAAATAAGCTCTTTGAGAAAACAGCATCTTATTTTGTCTCACTGACTTATTTATGGACAGAAAACTATTATTTGGAGGCCTATAAGTTCATGCAAGACAGGTACATGTAAATGATATGCATTAATAATATTTTTAAGGCTTGTGTACAATTTGATTCATTACCTCCAGAAAAGAAAAAAAAAATAATATCATGGCTATATATGAACAGTTCGACAGAACAATTTCAGAAATATTGCTGACCTAATAAAAATGACTTACCCAGAAACGGAAAGCAAAATACAGAACGTTTTTTGTCTTTACTTCAATTGAAGAAAAACTTAAGATACACAAAAAATAATGAAAATTTATTTTTAAAGATTTACAAATTATGCTATGTGTGATTATGTACAATATGACACAAAATAAAAATTTTAAAAAAAAATTAAAAGCGCACCAACAATTGATTCATTCTTTCGTCAATATTTTCACAAAATCTGAAATAAAATAAAATTGAAATGAAAATCACAAATATAGTACATAAAAAGCCATCAGAGCTATCAGAACTATAGGATACGTAGCTAAATTGAAGGGAACAAAGATTCAAAGATTTTTAATACTAGGAACTGTAACATGCAGCGTGCAACATGTCCTTTTTAGTGACGATTTATTTGAAAAGCACATGAAATATGCTTATTTTTTCAATAATAAATGAACAAAATTAAAATTTCAGGATGTACAGAAAATATTTTACGTTCTTATATACATGTACACTAAAATAACATAAATTACAAAAGAACTATCGTTTCAACTTTTTAAAAGCTTGAAAGGAAGGTTAATTCAGATCTTCCCTTGTTTTCATTATATTTGGCTTCCTTAAGAAAAAAAGTCATTAAAAAAATTCTTTCTTTTTTTTAATGTCAGAATTCATATAAATAAAAGACAGACAACTTTCTCGACTTGATAAGATCTTCATTAGTTCAAGATTTATTGAAAGCAAACAAATAATAATTTTTTGTAATTTCAAATAATAGGTTTTTATTATGTTTCATCAAAATTAGCACCAGAAGGGGTGAAACATGTTGCTTTTTCTTTTTTCAAAAGAAGGTTAAAACACAAAAAAATATTTTTGTCTGAGTTATCATAAAAAAATTCAATGACAAGAAATTCAACTTCTTACATATAATTCAAGATTATAATGTTTAATTTACGTCAATAAGTTAATATTAATTTCTGTTACCCAAGGACAAAATAGAGTAACGCCGAATCTGGCCCCTCATTTGATTTAAAAATCAGAAAACTAGTAAAATTCTTATAGTTTGTAGTTAAAAAATTAAATAATGCTTACTTGTAAACAAGCACTAATCTAGATTCAAAACTTGCATGGAAGCCACCAAAGGGTGCCGAAGTAGGACATTTTCCAGAATTTCCTCAATTTTGGAATTCTTTTCTCTTTGGAAAACATAGGGCACAAGCTCACCTCTCTGAGATTTTCACACATAAACTGCATCTGATACTGGTGTATTAAAATATATAAATTTGGTAGATAGGCAAGCTTGTGCTCTATCTTTTCGGAAAGAAACTGTGCTGTGAAATCGATGAAAATTTGTTTAAAAATGAGAAAATTGACCTATTTCCTGACTTCTCTGTGACCTCTGTTTATTATAAATCTTAGAACCAATACTCATTTTGTGGCAGGGGTGACAACAGGTTTTTATTGATAAACTATTGGATCATTCTGAAAGACACCAAAAGTCGGGGACCATGCAAATACGGGTCTTACCATATCTTGTCCTTTATGGAGGATTTAGAAATTGTCACCATTAAACCTGGCTAATTTTCACCTTTATACTTGACTTTTCCATTTTTTCCTATTCCTGTCATTGTGACCATTTCGTCCACGTCACTTTGTGACAGTTTTTCTCCAAGGGTAGTCATTACAGACCGAAATTCCTCCATTGTTATGTATCCCTTCTTTTCTTCGTCAAATATCTAAGAAAAAACTTTTTAAACTTTACCTATCGTATTTTTCTTTTTAAAATCAACACAAGCACCTTTAAACCTTTGCCGTATATGCATGGTTTTATGATTTTAAATATATTAAAAATGATGGATTTTTAAAACAAACATGGCACAATACAGTACTAAATGCAACAATCTTTAAATTTCTCTAACCCTGTTTAGCCCAATGAATCGTCAAGATATATCTGTAGTTCTTTACCTCGAACGCTTCTATTAATTCCTTTGGCGAATCTATTGGTTGATTCATCCTATTGGCCATCATAGTACAAAACTCTTCAAACTCAATCTCACCGCTTCCTAAATATAAAACAAAAACAGCTCAAAAGAATGTATAGTTAAGATTACATTGATTAATGAAAGTGTTAAGTGTTTTTAATTTTTTGTGAGGTTAAACAATTTTTCTCGATTATGCTAAGTCCGTTGAATTCATTATAAGAGCTCTGCTATAATCTCATGACGATTTAATTACAACTTATACTAAGCAGGTGTATTTAACTATAATACAAAGGAAGTGGATTGTGATTTTATCTCCGACAGCAATACACATTCAGATAACACATGTCAAAGGATTAATTCTATGTCGAGATAAGAATAATCATTATTTCAAAGGTTTAAAGCTCCACTGAATCAAAAAAGTTATCTTATCAAGATTATAAATGAGATGTAGGTCTTTATAAATGTTTAAAATGATTGGTTTGTGGAAAAATCATTGTACCACCTGTTTCAAAATGAAGTGCAATAAAAATAATTAAGAATAATTCTTAGAAAACAAAATAATTCCATATTCGTTTGCATTTATCAAACTTTACTGTCATAACACGGTCATTAGTGATAATCAATTATTATCAATTATTGAGTAGTTTATTTCATGTTATATTTTTTGTATTTATCACATCTTGCTCTAATGAAACTACTTCCTTTCGATTATCATTTCTCTAGCTAGTACTAGTGTTGTATTTTAAATTTTGAATTCATTATAGTCAAAATACTCTTTTTTAAAATTGTAAAGGATATAAGTAAGTTTCTCAATCGCAAATCAAACTTCAAGGTCAAGCGATAAAAAAGTACTTGAAGATGGGTATTGTCTCACATGATCCAAATGTGAAATAAGAAAGTACATGTGCACCTCTTGCCATAGGATAAGGCGAGGTAAAAAAAATTCTCAAAAGTAGGTAAGCCTCAAAGGTAAAGGAATAAGAAAATCCTAGCATCAAAATTCAAATGTATTGTCAATGTACTAAAAAAATTTAAATATGTATAATATATGAAACTCAATGAAAGGTCTTGTCAAAAGAAATATAATTGTTAATATGAAAGATATCTTAAACCAATCAAAAGTGCCGATAGGCAAGATTTAAGTTTTTTGTGGAATAATAGACGAACAGCTATACAGACAGACAGATGGACGGACAGGTCAAAAACTATTCCTCAGAATCTTCTATTCGGTGGAATAATATAGAAAATCATCTTGCTTAAAATTTCTATGGATATGAAACTACTAACCATCTTCGTCAACTTCCGCTATCATTTGTCGCAGTTCCTCCTCTGAAGGTTCTTGACCTAATTGTCTCATTACCGTCCCAAGTTCCTCGCAGTTCACCGTGCCATCTCCATCCCTATCGAAAAGGAGAAAGGTTTCCCGAAGTTCTGTAAAAATATAGAATGTTAATTTACCCTTTTTATAGACTTGTATCCACTTTCACAGTGAAAAGAATTTTACATGTTAATCATCGTCTTTAGAAACTCTAAATCTTTTTTAACTGTTTTTGCATTAACTGCAAGTATAGAAGACTGCATGAGTTTTTATCGAACAGAATAGTGTTGCATTACCACTTACCTGCAATTTGTTCAGGTGTAAGAGAGTCCTGAAAAACAAATAACATTTTAAATGATAAAAATGCAATAATTTGAGCAATTAGAAGGGACATTTTATACCTTAACTTTCTTTTTCATTCGACTTTCGGCCCTGTACGTCATGTTTAACTTCAGGACAACAAGTAAAAATAAACCTTAATAAAAATCATGGACAATAGGCTTATATCCCATCAGTTTATCGCTTTCATTGAATGTGAACTTTCGATCCTAAAGTTTAATATCCTTTGTCAAAACACATAGTTTTATGGGTGTCATCTTTATTCTTTTGAAATTGCGACATGTATAAATGTAAAAAAAAATTTGAATACGCTGTAGAATCTAATAACGATTAAGAGTTATAGAATTACTTATCAAAATATTTATACAGATTTAATATGCATAAAATTACTTACCATGTTAGGAATATCGGGGACAAATCTTTTTATGTTCACTCATTTCACGACAGTGGCCAAGAATTGTTTTTCTCTATCGATTTAATGTCAATAAAAAACCAAACGTCGCTAAACTATTTCACAGTCCAACAGGTTCGTTAAAGTGAGGTTGTTATTTTAGCATTATCTTACAGGATTTAAATAACTCAGAGAGATTTTTTTTATTTCACTAACGGTGCTCTGGCGATATATGATAGACAACTTGTCGCTCCGACCATATCGTCTTACCGTAAGTTTTCAATGTATACTATGAGGTCTCCAAACGCGGACTAGCATAATTAAATAAAACAGTTAATTTAATCGTTGTAATAAACAGATCGTCCTCTTAAGTGGTGAATATGTACATGTGCATTTAAATTTGGCTGAGAGTTATAACATTATCTTAAGTCAAGGAGCGTATAAAAAATTTTCTATTAATAAACAAAAGACATTAAGTAACATTTTCGCTTCTTTCATGTACGTCAGTTCTATGGTAAAGACAATGACTTTGTCAACAAATACAATTTATTATTAAGTCAAATGCTGATTGACGTTATTCTTACTTATAGTTCGGCAATTACATGTATATATATACTGAATTGTCGACGGATTTTTATGTTATTTCCCGATCAAGGAACACACGGCGGGTGTGACATGTAGACAGGAACTGCTCACTCCTCCATGGCACCTGATTCCACCTCTGATTTTTTTTTTGATGAACGGATTTGCTCTGCTCCAATTTTGTATAGTTTAATGGACTTTTAAACTTGAATACATTTCGCTGTCTCCATATATTTCACCCTTCACTTGAATAATGTTGAAAAAATGAAAACTAGCCATTCATTTATAATTGTTTATTCAAATTAATGTCCAAATTATTATTTTGACGTTATATGCTTCACAAAGTCTGAAAAAAAAAAAAAAAATCTTAAGACAATTTTTTTTTGGAAAGTTTGAATTACGTCTCTTTGGTCATTTAAATACACAAAATATAAGAAGAATTACTTTGAACCAAAAATAGACATATTTATTTATTAAGAAGATACCTTGCAATATTTTGTAAACGTTAACAAAAAATAATAATAAAGCCCGTTTCAAACCAATTTTTTTTAAAGAGACAAATTTTCTTGTAATGGTTTTCTAACTCTTTAGCAGTACATGTATTAGGAATATGCTTTATTCCCTCTTTAACAATAACGGTCGCAGTATCTCTTCTCAGACACTTTTGTAAATTGTGTTCTTAGTTATAGACATTTTTTACAATGGATTTGTTTATTTCAAAAAAAAAAATATGTTTATTTATTTTGTGCACGTTTAGAGTTATTAAAGAAACAAAATGACCGAAAATTGCTAATAGGGTTATAAAGTGTTTCTTGGGCAGAAAATGTTTATTTTCAAATTCTTCGTACTGTCAAACATTTTGTCAAAGGAACTGCAACTGTCTTCATGTCCGAGCATGGGTTTCAAGCTTCTACAGAGAACTGACCATAACAATAAATTCATGATTCATGTTTTAATTCTGTGAGATTTACTGGTTTTGATTGATTGATTAATAATATAATGTTTTACATCTCATTCGAAAAGTTTTCACTCGTGTAGAGACGTCACCTTATGCCGCTGAATAGCATTCAGGATCAAAGAGCAGTTAGAGTTGTTAATCATTTAAAATCCTACTTTGATACCGGACCTCAGTTTTTAAAAGCAAAAAAGCAAACTTAACCATAAAAATTGAAATTTCCACATGTTTTTAAACCATTTTCTAAGAATTTATTTTACCTTTTTTTCTTATACGAATTTTCTGCAAACATTGATCTTATTCTGTTTTAAGGTTAACATTTTCCTCCGCCCTGAGAAATCATATCATTATGCATGTTCATTTTGATTTTTTAGTCTTTATAAATAACTCCTTTTATCAACTTTTACAAAAATGATTTCCCATTTTCTTAGAGATCATTAATTTAACATTTGGTGTATTGCAGAAGGAGAATGCCACTGCTGAAAGAACGATGTTAAAGAGGAAGTAATTCCTGCTACAATGTTACCTTTATATCGAATGTATCCATTGCCCCCCAATCCAGTATCCACGATCATTTCATCCACGTCCTCGTCCGTAAGTCTCTCCCCCAGCGTTGTCATGACGCTTCGAAACTCTGCCACTGAAATATATCCTGTTTTGTTTTCGTCAAACACTTGAAAGGCCTCGATTAATTCGTCTGGAGAATCTGTACATTGCATTTGTTTGGCCATCATTTGTAGAAATTCGTCAAATTCAACGTCACCGTTTCCTAATAACAGGCAATAACTTGTAACAGTTTGCAAACTATGCCTTTCAATAAAAGTAAGGCATTGGCTATAATTATTTTTAGACATGTCTAAATTTGCCTGTACTTATGATATAATTAAGTACTAATGTAATGTTGTACAACACATTCATACCTTCAAGATAAAGTAATAAAACACATCCTTTACACTCTTTAAGGGTTGTGAATAAAGCAATAATTTCAAATCTAAAACTGGACAATTTAATACAAAATAGTTAAATGTTGAAACAAAAGAAAAATTACAAAGGACTATATTCCAATATTTACAGTTTTTCCCCTTCAATTTTTGACGGAGAAATCTATGAATATGTTCTAAACCAGAAGAATACTAGTATCTGCAGACTCACTGACTATTTTCATCAACTATGGCGTCTTATGTTATATATATCAGGCCATGGAGATATAGATTCAATATTTTTGAGAGAGAAAAAAAAGATTAAAAGTCAACTAGTGCAAGACTGCAACAACTCTGTCTTTTGAAATAATGTGTATTTTATTACACATTGAATATTGTGAATATTGTTCCTTGGTAATTTTGTGCTCAGTAATGCTTTACTAAATATTGACCCTTTTCTTGAAAAAAAAACCCAGCATAATCAAAATGTTGATCACGTTATAAATACAAGAATTACTAGTAAGAATCATCTTCAAAACTACAAATTTATCTAGAGATTTTCAAAATATGGCTTTTATTGGGCAAAAAAAAAAGATTTTTACGTACTTTAAAAGTTTAAAATAATAAAGAAAAGGTTCTATTCATGATCCAAGCATTTTATTTTTCCTTTTTCTTATTTTACCGTCAACATCCACTTCAGCAATCATGTCCATAAGCTCCTTTTCCGTGGGGTCCTGACCCATTGACCTCATCACTGCCCCCAGTTCCTCAGTACTAACCGTCCCATCGCCATCCTTGTCAAACACCAAGAAAGCCTCTTTAATGTCTGAGTCAAAGAGAGCAACATTAAATACGAAAATATAAAATACTAGTAATCAGATTGATCTTGTCAGCACGTGGATATTTAAGGAATCACTGTCTAATCCGTTATGAATGCAAATTATCCCGCTTTTCCAACTATCTTTGATGCCCTGGCATACTCTACAACAAGATATCGATTCCTTATATTTCCATTTCATTGTAAAAGAGAACTATAACTTAAGATTTTTAAAATGTATACGAATAGATATAAATAACATGCGGCTTCCAAACAATATTTCCATCCTTATTAGGCTTCCTCGTCGTTAACTCAAAGGCAGACGCACGAAATTTACATATACATGCATATTAGACCTTTTTAGCCCCTTACCTATCGCTTAGCGAAATTTACATTCCGATAGAATTATTGACAAAGCATTTCATTGTTAAAGAGAAGTATAACTTAAGATTTAAAAAATGTATAGCATTCAACTAATTTTCAATGAGTTGTCACTGAGAAAACAATTAAAACTGAAATATTACTTTTCTAATAATTAAACTTCCGTCTTATCATAAGGATGTTTGTACCAACATTGGTTACAATTGGTCTATTAATATTGGTTCTTGAGAAGAAGTTGAAAGCATGAAAAGTTTACAGACGGACAGACGACGCACATTTGGTGATCAGGAAAGCTCACTTCAGCTATCAGCTCAAAAGAGCTAAAAGAAAATCAATCCGAGAATTCTCACATTTTTTCAATGATTAGTCTTGTAAATTTCTCTCTTTTTAAGTTTATGTAACTTCAGCAAGTCCAAATTTTAAAATTTATTCATAAATGATTTCTATGACGTACCATTTATCTGCTCCTCTGTTAGGTTTTCAACCTGGAAAATACAAAAATGTGAAAACTATGAAAACTTGGTGATACAAAATACATAAACAATTGACAATTCTTTCGGAACTTTACGTGATTTATTTTGTATTCCAGTTTATTACTTACAAGGTTTAAAACCTGTTTAAAGTTATGTTTACAAGTTAAAGAAAATACTCTGTAAATACATTTAAACTCCAAGTTCTTTTGTTTATTTTCCATAAGAAACTTTAGAAGAATATTTACATTAACTTCAATGACTTTTGAATTTTTCTGCCAGTAACTCCCCGTGGTTAAAATATCAAATCTTTATTTTTTTTCCTTTCTCTTCTCGAAAAAAAATATATCTTGTGTTTTTGTATGAGATAAATTATCACAGCACATCGCATTAAGTAGTCGTAATCTTATTAGATTATTTTTTTTATAAAAAACGATATAATCTCAAATTAAACATAATCAAAGTCTTTAATAACTGTTGTTAAATATCGATTATAACTTACCATTTTATTTGGTACATTTAGAATTCCGACTGAAGCTTTTCTTCTATTAACAACTGCTTCCGTTAATTCCAGTAATAACAAACAAAGAAAGCATTTTATTGTTTAACAAAAACGAACAGACGGATCACAAAATTTTAAGTTTTATTGTCAACTCCTCTCATATATAATTTGGAATTATTACAATGAAAATGGTTGAAGTTATTATGTACCGATTTATATTTATGTATGAATACAGGCAAAACCTTTTCTAAAATTAAAAAAAATTGTGCTCATGCTTTTCTGGTATTTAAAGAAATTCAATTTGTAAGTCTTAAATTGTTTGATAAATTTGAATGCAAATTTTCCGACCAATAAAACCATGCAGGGCCAAAGGTAATGTCTAAGATTTCGAGTGGGTTTTTGATCCGGATGCATTTATCTACAAAGATTCCTGATGGTATTCGACTCCCAAGATGGACATTGACATTTATTATGTATGCATTCCTGAATTCAAAAATTTATTTATAGTATCTAAACTTCATTTTAAGAAATGACCTACACTTTTATTAAGGTTGTTATAAAATTATCATTTTTTTTTTTATTTTTAATCAGAAATTTGATCATATGTTTTTGAAAGTAAATGCTTATTCTTAAATCAACAAAAAAATATACTAAAAAATGTTGCCGACGATGAACGTCGTTTTAGCCTTATTATTTTCAGATAAAAACCTTTAGAAAATATTGATATTAATCTTTTTATCATGCCAGTAAGTGTGGTTTAACTCGGGTTCAAAAGAGGTATTATACCCATAATGAATTTCTACATGTAAAAGTGGGTCATACATATAAATAAGTTTTATGTATTATTTCAAAGTACATGTATATCAATATTCCACTGACTTAATTCTACCTTTTGAGAATTCATTTGATATTCATGATATTAAAGAAATGTAATGTTTACTTTGTTATTTTGTTTTATTAAGAACATTCAAATGTATTTTTTAACTAATTACAATCATATTCACTATTTTTTCTTTTTATTTATAATCATTATTAAATAAACAGGAAGAGCGTGTAGAAACCGTAAGTAATAAGCTTGGATGAGTACTATTAGTCATTTTATTTTGTCTTTCAAATTTTTCCTTTATTAACATATTTAATTCCATGCCCAAATTAGTCATTTTCTGTCTCTATCTCAATATTCTGAGTGCGCAAAAAGGAGTGTTTCATAACATTTGCAGATAAAAATCTTAAGAAAATATTGATTTGTAATATTTTTACTTTATCATTTCTAACTTGGTTCAAAAGAGGTATTACATTTATATTGAATTTCTACCTGACAGGTATATTATCACACATTATTTCAAAGGATATCAATATTCAACAAGTATAAATTAATTCTACCTTTGGAGCTTTCATTTGATAATCGTGATATTCAAGAAAAGTCATATTTGTTTTGTTATACTTTTAACAAATGAAATGAATTTCCATTCCCAGGTAACCTTGAATTTCTAAATTAAAATAATTATTTCTTAATGAACAGGAAGAACGTGTAGAAACCGTGAGTAGTGAGCTTTGATGATTTTAGTCAACCGAATTTTCACTTATTAACATATTTTAAGTAAAGCCAAAAAATTATCAATAACCTTATGTCTATATCTTACCTTTCTGAGTGCATAAAAGCGACAATTGCCTGAAGGATTCCTACATTTCGTGTACTGTAATGGGATATTCACTGTTAATTAAAAATAGTCGTCGATATATTTACACTGAAGTTGTCTTTTTAACTCACCTGAGCCGAAGGCTCAAGTGCGCTTTTCTGATCACATTTTGTCCGGCGTCCGTCTGTTTGTCTGTCTGTCCATCTGTCTGTAAACTTTTCACATTTTCGACTTATTCTCAAGAACCGCTGGGCCAATTTTAACCAAACTTGCCACAAAGCATACTTGGATGAAGGGAATTCAAGTTTATTCAAGTGAAGGGCCAAGCCCTCATTCAATGGAAGATAATTGGGAATTAATGAAAATTTGGTGACATGTTTTAAAAATCTTCTTTTCAAGAACCACTGTGCAAAGAAAGATGAAACTTATGGGGAAAAATCCTTAGGTTGTGTTTGTTCAAGTTTGTTCAAATCATGACCCCCAGGGGTAGGGCGGGGCCAAAATTGCCGATCAAAGTTTTACATAGAAATATATAGGAAATTCTTTTTAAAAAATCTTCTCAAGAATAGCAAAACCATAATTGATGATATTTATAAGGAGCATCCTCAGGTAGAGTAGATTCAAGTTTGTTCAAATCATAACCCCCAGGGGTAGGGCGGGGCCAAAATGGCCGATCAAAGTTTTACATAGAAATAATTAGGAACATTCTTTAAAAATCTTCTCAAGAATTGCTAAGCCATAATTGATCATATTTATAAGGAGCATCCTCAGTGGTTTAGATTCAAGTTTGTTCAAATCATGACCCCCAGGGGTAGGGCGGGGCCAAAATGGCCGATCAAAGTGTAACATAGAAATAATTAGGAACAATCTTTAAAAATCTTCTTCTCAAGAATAGCTAAGCCATAATTAATCATATTTATATGGAAGCATCCTCAGGTGGTATAGATGCAAGTTTGTTCAAATCATGACCCCCAGGGGTAGGGCGGGGCTTAAATGGCCGACCAAAATTTTACATAGAAATACATAGGAAAAATTCTGTAAAAAATCTTCTTCTGAAGAAAAGCAAAACCATAATTGATGATATTTATAAAGAAGCATTCTCAGGTAGTGTAGATTCAAGTTTGTTCAATCCATGACCCCCAAGGGTTGGGCGGGGCCACAATTGCCGATCAAAGTTTTACATAGACATATATAGGAAAATTCTTTAAAAATCGCCTTTTTAAGAATAGCAAAGCTATGATTGGTCATGGGACTACTTTTGGATTTAACTTTTCAATAATAAACCAATTTCTACTTTTTCCTAGCCACAGGGCTCAGGTGATCGATGTGCCCAATGTGCCTCTTGTTTCATTCTTTTTCCCTTAAATTTAGCATAAAAAATAAAGAAGCACAATTGGTGCCCAAACTTTGTCTCGAAAAACTAAAAGAACATTTTTCTTTATATTTATTATCATTATTAAATAAACAGGAAGAGCGTGTAGAAACCGTAAGTAATAAGCTTGGATGAGTTTTATTAGTCATTTTATTTTGTCTTTCAAATTTTTCCTTTATTAACATATTTAATTCCATGCCCAAACTCGTCATTTTTGTCTCTATCTTAATATTCTGAGTGCGCAAAAAAGAATTGTTGCAAACATTTGCAGATAAAAATCTTAAGAAAATATTGATTTGTAATCTTTTACTTTATCATTTTTTTTAACTTGGTTCAAAAGAGGTATTACATTTATATTGAATTTCTACCTGTATATAATCACACATTATTTCAAAGGATATCAATATTCAACAAGTATAAATTAATTCTACCTTTGGAGCTTGCATTTGATATTCATGATATTCAAGAAAAGTCATATTTGTTTTGTTATTTTTATTTTTAACAAATGAAATGAATTTCCATTCCCAGGTAACCTTCAATTTCTAAATTTGAATAATTATTTCTTAATGAACAGGAAGAACGTGTAGAAACCGTAAGTAGTGAGCTTTGATGATTTTAGTCACCGAATTTTCCCTTATTAACATATTTTAGGTAAAACCAAATAATTATCAATAACCTTATAACTATATCTTACCTTTCTGAGTGCATAAAAGCGAAAATTGCATGAAAGATTCCTTCATTTCGTGTACTTTCATGGGATATTCACTGTTAATTAAAAATAGTCGTCGATATATTTACATTGAGGGTCTTAGCAAGAGTTGTATTTTTTTCATGTTTTTTTCTTGAATTTAGCATTAAAAATAGAGAAGCACAATTGGTGCCCAAATCTAGTCTCAAAAAACTAAAGGGAGAGTACTAGCTGGTGCTGATTGCCTATTCTTTTTATGATTGTGTATTGTTGCATAAATAGTCGTAAAATTAAACATTACATTAATTTGAGGTGGGGGGGGGGGGGTATTTCAAATTTTCACATATGATTTGATATTTCAAATACATAGTAAGTTCTTATGAGTTTTTCGAAAACATTAACATCACAAATATACTGAAAGACTGTACATTTTAAGTGTTTCTTTCAAAACTGCAAAAATTTTTGGGAAAGGTAAACATAGAGGATTGAACGTATTCTTTCTTGAAAAGGCAGTAATGAATGTAGCTTTGAATTCAAACTGTTGAATAGACGCCCATTTTTTGAAGATGTTACGATGGTCGATAAAATGACCTTGTCAGAATATACATCCTATCATAAAGTCAAATGCTTAATGTTTTAAATTTTACTTGTTCGGCTAAAATTTACACACTTAACTGTCAAAGAGTTTTTTCTTTTATTTACCGATCACGGCAAGGAGCACACGATGCGTTAGTGTGATCTGGGGATGCTCACTCCTCTATGACACCTAATCCCACCTCCGATGTTTTGGAGGTTGGACTTGTGTTTGGTCTGCTCCTGATTTGTATTGTTTAATGGAAATTTTACCTTGAATACTGTTCGTTATTTCCATATACTAGTACTTCATTTTAAATATGATGCCAAATAAAGATAATCAGGACGTTTAATTTAAACATTACAAATTTGAATTTAATCAGAGAAGACTTTATTTTTAAGAAATTGTCGACTAAAATATCTGTACATGATATGAAGGAAACCTAGTAACATTTGTCCACCCTTATCTTAGATCGCACAGCCAACAAATTAAAACTCAACTAAGTCCCTTTTTATTAACTAGTTTTAGGACAGTATATTTATATTATATGAGCTAAGTCTGGTTGTTTAGATTAAAAAATAACAAAAAGATCATCTTTCCTCTAAGATCAATTTCAATTTAATAAAACATAGTTTGTTCACATTTCGAAAATTGATTAACAGAAAACAGAAATAAGGTCACATTTAAATACATACTTCATAAACTACAAAACACTAAAAGAATTATTTGATTCGAAATAAAAAAATCTAAATAAAGGTCTAACATTCAAGAAATTGGTCTAGAATGTTTATACATGCACGGTATAAACATATCATTAGACTAGATGAAATAAGATACGCCAACACGAATAATTCTCATAAGTCCATGGAATCAATGCAAACCAGGAGCAAACCAAACAAGGAACTCTATAGATATAAACCTTAGCGGAGATAGATTTAAGATCCAAGAATGTGCCGTGTGATCCTTGTCATGTTCGGGAAACGGAAAAGTCCGTTATATACGTTAGACAATATTCAGAGTGAAAATATTCGGCTAACAGCATGAACAGTCTGTATGAAAGCATTAATCAGCATTCTTCTACAAAATATACTTTATTTACTATAAAGGTCATTATATCGACCGTAGAATGTTCAAAATACTTAAACAAAACTGTCGATATTCTCGTTTATCAAGTTTTTTGTTAGAAAGTTGTCTCGAATAAAAAATACGTCGAACGCATAGAGCGTGCTCTTGCTTATCGAATCAACTGTGAGACATAATCTCCATCTACACGTGTTTAAGGAATATAGCTACACAAGGAAGAGAAGTTGAGTATAAAAAAATTAAGGACATCACGGAGCGCAATTTTTGCCTCTGATAGTCTAAAAAATATTTCAAAAAACATCTTAAGCTTAAGTCAAAATAAACATCCTGTACTACAATATTGATTACGTCAAGTAGACAAAAAATAAAATATTTTTTAATATCGATTTACCAAAGTGTTATTAACTGCAAAGGTAGAGATTCGTTCAATAATTAAAATAAATCTTTCAGGCGAGGAAAAATTTGACTTAAGTCTAAATCCGTTTTATGATCCTTGGACCAGATCTCATTAACCCATATAGTTATTATCTATCAAAACATCAAAAGTCTTCTTAATATCAACTTCTGAGTATGTATGTACAATCAGAATGTTTTGGTAAAATAATTTTGTACAAGACCAGAGACAAGGTTAATTAATTAATTTTCGAGTTCGATTTTACCGAATAAGCTGTTGTCTATGATATCAAAAATTCCTGTAATTTAATTTATTGAAGGGAATACATGTAGTTGTTAAAAGTAATGAAGTGTTATAAATCTTCATGTGGTGGATTTTGGAATCTTTTTGTGATTTCAAATGTTCTTAAAGTTCCTTTGAATTTTTGATGACCCTTTTCCACTTTTAGAATACTCCTAAAGTTTCTCTTTCACTGCTCGTACTACATGTATTTTGGCGAGGGGCGAAGAAAGAGGCTTGATAATAGATATACTTGATTCAGCTTTTATGTTATTTTTTTGTTTGCCAGGCTTTTTTTTATGAACGTTAGGAATACAAAATAAGTATTATAATTTGAATTCATTTTCATTTTGAATCATTTCCCAGTGTTTATTTAACATCGATCACTGTTAATTAATGTACATGAATATATACTATTGATTAAAATACGATATATCCAGGAGAGCTTGGGATTAAAGACACGACAGAGTCTGAAACATCTGTTTCATACTTAGATATTTTACTTGAAAAAGACGTTAATGGTAACCTAACAATCAAGCTTTATGATAAACGTGACGATTTTAACTTTTCTATCGTCAACTTCCCTTATGCTACGTTTACACTATGTTCCCGGGAGCCACGGCAGCCCCGTTTGCCCGAAACGTAGTGCGCCGTGAGATTTTGGTTATTTTCCTCTCTATATCCAAGTCTTGACAAGTTCTTTTGCTTATATATATATATATATATATATATATATTGTGTCCAATTTACTTATATATGTATTCTATATTTGTTTCGTTTTCACAAAAACACTTTTCGTGTCGTAGATATACTCATATAGATTGACAAAGATCACACTAGACAAGCCTATCTAACATTTGGTGATAATCCAGAAAGAAAGAAAAACATTTGTTCTTGGCACCTGTGAGATATATGTCTATCATAAGAAATGTTACAAGTATCACTAGAATGAAAATACATAAACAATCTAATTAAAGTTAAGATCCTTCGATCCGCTCACTTATATAATATCAATTTTACACATCGTTATCAATCATAATTTGTTTTGTTCCTATTTAAAAATAATTGCTTATCTATAGATAGCAAGGACAGCAAAATATAATGCAAAATAACATTTAAGTAACAATATAAAAATTCTAACAAAATTAGAATATTTTATTGTTAAAACATATTTTTGATATTAGAATCGAAACCCAAGACTGTTTCTATTCTACAATTCTTAAGAAATTGAAAAAAAGACGAATTTTTTGGGGGGTTTTATTAATTAAAAAATATATATACTCTCAATACTCACAAAAGGTTAGGAAAATCAAGAAATATTCCAATTTCATACTTTCATCGGATGTGAGTTGATGTAGTATTTCCAAGAATATTAATAAATACCGCAATTTATTTGTTTGACTGTCTGCGGTTCTGGGAGGGATTGGTTATAATTGTAAGAGTAAACACAAGTATATCACAGTGTATTTATCGATTTTTCTTCATCTTGGAATATTACGTATGAATACCAAATATCGCATTTGTATATTTTAGTCTTTGAATTTAATCCATCTTTGAGCTTTCGTGTTGAAGCAGTATAGTAACTTTTTATGTAAATGGTGAACGTCTCAAAAGATGGAGACATGTTGTTTTTTGAAATGTTATCGCCCGATAACTTTTTATGTAAATGGTGAACGTCTCAAAAGATGGAGACTTGTTTGTTTTTTGAAATGTTATCGGGATGGCGTCAGCTTACTAAACCAATAAGTGAGTGTAGCCAATGTAAAATATACATCATCACTTTCACAAAATGCAAAGGTCAATCCGACAGAAAGATGGAGTGAAAGGAAAATGTCTGCTTTATCCAAAATATACATAAAAAGTTTAGTCAACTCTTTCTATACTGTATAATGCCAGAATATAAATTGTGTCATAAATGTCATATAATTTGGTTCAACTAATCTGAAAGATTCCGAGGTTTTCTACTCTCATTTTGGATCTATTATGGGTAAACTTTTATCCAATTCTACAACTTATCCAGTACATGTACCACTGGGTCATTTTTAACAACAACCCAATTGCCTAAGTATCTCTGGAGAGGGGGAATTCAAGATTGGTAAAACTAAGATCTCGAACTACTTTAAAGGGGGAGATAATGTAGTAATTTTGAGTTCACCGGGATAAAACGAATCGACATGTGTATGTAAATAACGGTTTTATAGTGATAAAACGTCGTCGATATCTCTGAATGTCAAATTGAAGGCTACAGCAGTTTTTTTACTCATGCAGGAGTTTCTAAATGAATTCTGTTCACCAGAAATTGAAAAACAGGTCAGATAATAGGGGATATATTTGGTGATCAACGGAATTCTAAAAGATCGTTGGAAAAACTGTTCTCCACAGATTACTTATTGTCAATAAGAAACTCCAGCAACTTCAGAAGACTTGGTAGGATTATCTCTCAAATAAATTTTAAGAAAGTAATTTATTATGTAGATGTGGCAGTGCACAAGGAAAAAATGCGAATTCCATTGCACATTTATATTGCGTATTCTATCCTGCCCAAACTATTTTTTTGCTAATCATCAGGAACATCTGTTTATTAAGAGTGAAAAATGATTTGACGATTTATATGTTTGAAAATGTTAAAAAATCATGAAAAAATTTTTAGATGTGAAATAAAATGTTACATTTTCTGTCTCTGCAATAAAGCTTCGCTTTTTTGTTTAAAAACCTCTTTCTTTGTGCTAACATCTGAAAAGGTGAGTAATGACTATTGAAAAACAATATTCTCTTGTTATCACCTGTTTTAAATATAGATTGTCCTTTGAGAATTATTTTTCAATTAACACGAATAAGACTTCTATTCACACATGTACCGGGTATATGAATAAATTTTTTACATGATCTTTAAATATGAAAGCTTTTTGTGCATATACTCTTTTGTGCTTGGTTTTACAAAGGTATTGTCCTCTATTGCATGTATATATAGTAGCACTTTAAGGAGTTCCGCATATTACATTCCATGTCATTTTTTATGATTGTCATCTAAGATGAATGATATAAATTTTTTCACTTGCTTAAGATCAGCTTCACAAAATCTAAAAAAGAAAAAGAAAAAAGTTTCAAATATATATTCAATATTGACAGAATTCAATGATAAAACAGAAGGTAAACTCAGAAGTCAACTATTGAAGCAGAGATTTTTTTTACCTTCATAATGAACCTCCCCTTTTCCATCGTCTGCCTCTTGAATGAGTTCTGCGACTTCTTCATCCGTCAGTTTTTCCCCATGATTAGTCATAATTTGACGGAGTTCTATTAATGTTATATTCCCACTACCGTCCTTATCAAACGTTCGGAAAGCCTCGCGTAAATAGTCTTCCGTCTCTGGTGGCTCCTTTGATTTTATTGCCAAAATTTTCATAACTTCAGAAAAGTCAAGTTTGCCATCTGGATTTAAAAAAGAATAGAAAATATAATATAATATTTTAAGGCATATTGGAATTTTATATTTTCATAAGCATAATAAATATTTTGTCCTTAGTTTGCAGATAGAAATGTCGAAAATTATTTTCAAGGTTTAAAGCAATATGAGCTGCATTGTTGAAAATTTATTTTGCTGTGTTAAAAATTGTTTATGATAAATTTGTCTGTAACTTAAACCTTTATGATCAAATTAGACTAAGATAAAGCAGAAGAAGGCTTCTATATACAATCCAATATACAGTTTTATATAAGAAATCATTATTGTACAGGATGACAATTTACCATTTTATTTGGTACATTAAGAATTCCGACTGAAGCTTTTCTTCTGTAAGCTAATTTATTTGACAAGTATATTCATAATCAATGGCGAAGCAACTCTCTTTAAAATTAAAGCAACTTTTAGTTTTCCTTATGTCTTTGCCAACCTGTAATCAATGGCTACACGATTATACGAGTGGAAACCAAATAAGCAATTGACAAGGTATATCATACAAGAAAATCAATCTTTCCTCTCCTGCCACCACTCTGAAATTGTACCATTTCGTGACCCAACCTTGAATACAAAGAAATCATCAATATTTTGTCGAACGCTTTCACACGGGACACACATAAAATTGATTGACATTTTTGACTCGATCAGTCTAACGGGACAAATAAATATATATCTGTAATACAAGCACTAATATTGCATTTAATTGAATAATACAGAGTCGGGAGTTTAATTACTAAGAAGAAATTTAAAAATGGCATCCATCATTGCTGAACATAAAACTGATTCAAAGAAGAGCATAAGAGGTTGTTTGACAGTATTTACTTTCGTATGTTCATGTACAGAGAACAGAAATTTCTTGTTTATTCCATAATGATTGGAAAAAAAGGTCTCTGGAAGTAAATATCGATCATATTTAATGCACATTTATTTTTTCTTCACTCCGTTTTAATTTATTGAAAAAATAAAAATCCATTGGCATTGCAAACATCCAATCTCAGCTATCATGTCTTGAGGACTGTGTAACCAGCTTTATATAATCTGAAATTAATAAAGTCTTGAATACTTTAAAATAGCCAGCTGTATATAATCTGAAAGTAATAATGTCATATACTCTAAAATAAAATTTTAAAACAGTATTTCAGTAGACTATCTCTATCTTATAACAAAACCAAATCATACTTAAGGCAATAACCATTCCACATTAAAAATTCACATGTTACTATCATATGATCTCTTTTTGAATGTGTGAAAGTGAATTTAATAATTCACAACAATTTACCTTGAAAATCGACCTTTCCTTTCTGGTTAAGATCAGCAATTTGTATCATTTCACTGATCTCTTCTTCCGTGTACTTTTCACCTAGATTGGTCATCAGATGCCGGAGTTCCCGGACTGTAATATACCCGTCTCCATCCTTATCAAATATTCTAAAGGCTCTTAGTAACTCATCCTCAAAATCTACTTGTCGCATTCGGAGTGTCAAAACCGTGACAAATTCATGGAATCCAAATTCTCCTATATTTCATCAATTGAAAATATTGCAATTAAAAATCCATTTGACACGAAAAGCACGTTATTGTATTGCGGGGAAAAAACAAATAAAAATGGCGTCACAAGGGTAATAAAAGTTGCCTGCACATCTAGTATTACGATTGCATTTAATAATGAAACAATAAATCAGCAATTATCTAATGGATAATCTCATATTTCTAGAATACCTAAGAATAAGCAAAATGTTTTAGATAATTTGTCAAAAATTATTACTATCATTGACACTTTTATTTCTTTTATTTTTTATTTTAACTTCTAGAATGTTACCGTCTTTGTTTAAAAGTTTAGCCATATTGTTGATATCTGAGCGTTTTGCTGTAGGATCTATATTGCGAATGATATTAGGAAGTTGTGATATTGACACTTTTCCTGTTCCTCTAGTGTCAAGCATCTCAAAGGCGGCCCGAAATTCTAAACATTAAAAGATAGAATAATTTGATGCAGTTTAAAAATGCGACTAGGCTTAAACTATAATGTGTTAAATGAGTACCACATTCAAACTGACTAAAAAGGTTCTCCCTAGTTTTCAGGTTTTTAAAGGAAAGGACTTTGCAGTCTCTTCAGAACCTGTTTAATGAACCGGTTTTAAGAAAACATGTTACAGGCTGATAGAAAATGTTTGGTGTCTATATAAATGTTCAATTAAAATGTTTTATTTTAGGAAAATAATACTGTTTTTTTTTTATTAAAATTTCATACGTTGAAAAGGTTGAACCCAGGGGTTATATCTTTTCTGAAATCAAACAAACAACCAGTAAACTGACAGACATAAAATATTATAATCCTACCTGTAACTTGCTCATCAGTTAATATGTCGGGCCAAGCATTCGCCTACAAAAGGATATCTATAGTCATAAAAAAGATTAAAATTATAAAATCTTCATAATTGGTGATTCATGTCCATATATATTTATGATATTTATGAAGACTTTAAGAATACATCTCACCATGCCTATGAAGAAAATAAAGCAGTTTTCTTTAGAGCCCCCTTCTACGCCATTCCGCCAAACTGCAGTCAGTAATCCCGTGTTATTCTTGACAGTTGGGAAGGTGCACGGGTTTCTATCTAATATTTCACACGAAGAACGTGTCTTACTTTCTGGAGTTTAATCATTATCAATTTAATCAATTCATTTTGGCTTTAGGATTCTAGTCGACATGCTATACACCTTTTTATTTTTTTTAAAACCCAGGCTTTTATATCTTGAAAAGTGTGAAAATTTTGTAGAGCTCGCTGTCAAAATAGTTTAATCAATAGGTAAATGGTGTATCTGTCGTCACGAAGTAAAAGATAATATATGTGTGTATAACTAAACTATCATCAAGAAATCTCAAAGGCTACTTTACCCTTTTGTAATGTCCGTATTTACTTTGAAATTCAATTTTCATGCTAATTTCATAGTTTAAAATTTTTTTCTGTTGGTTACATTAAACTATTTGAATAAAAATCAATGAGAGATATTACTGATAAATAAAAAATGCCATTATTAATCCTTATTGTATCAAAATATCACTTGCATATGGAACTTATACACGCATGTCCTCTTTTATTCGATAAGTAAGCGGTTGTTCTATTTGCGTTCAATTTCTAAACAAGGCAAGATATCGACAACGCCGTGTATGTCACAAGGATATCAATAATCAAATTTCAAATCAACATTTAGCAAATTTTATGGTTGATAAATGAACTTGTTTGAAATGCTTGAACTTGCATGGCATCTTAACTCACCACTGTTACTGGGGGTCGATCGATGTTGACCCTTCATATAATATGTAATGATAAAATGAACTTTTTACAATGACAACTGTTCATTATCTTTAAATTCATTTTGATTCATTTTGATACATGTAAAATGTTAATAGATATTCGGAATATGCTGAAACGCGAAGATAAACACAGTGATCAAGATCAACATCAAAAACAAGGATACAAAATTGTGAACAGGACAAACACAAACCCCCTGGAGATAACAAAGGTTAGGTATGGGGTTAGGAGCGACCGGTCACATTCACCGCAAGTCCTTTGTCTTCATTGGGTCAACTCAGTTATCTGAAGAAACCATAAGCTGATAATTTGTTTGAAATCAAGCGAGATTTTGATTCCGTCGAAGCATCGACTTTTTTATTAGTCGCTTGCCTTGATTGAAAAACTGAACCCTTTCAACTATATTTTCTAAGCTGCATTTATATTCAATCATTTGAAAGATAGAACATGAAAATTAAAAAATGGAAAATACCTATACATATATTAATTAAATTTAAAAAAAATACTCGAAGTTATGTTTTAAGTATCAGTCACATTAACAAGCGCTGAGGAATACGATGAGAAACCGATGCGTTGTTTGATAAAAATGACGTGGTTGCCGGACGCTTACAGTAATCGGACGGTGACTGAGGCAATTTGGCGAGTCGGTGGGGGTCATCGGTAGAAACCATGTTGTAGTTAAAAATCAGCGATGTCTCCACCGATGCCCTACGTCGCTCCTCATCGGCAACCCATCATTAACACATCTTTCAAGGATTGGTCGACGTAAGGCCGAGCATCGTAAAGTATCCGTTGAATCTGAGGTCATCGGGGGGTTGAGTGGTGGGCAACAGACATCGACCGAGAATCGGTCTATGTTCGACCAAGCATTGGCCCATAATCGACCGACGTACAAACGATGTTCACCAATGTATGAGCGATGTTAAATCCATCGGCCGATTACCCTGGAACATCGTTTTATGATTAGCAATGCCTCGCTGGGCCTTTGTAAGTCCGACCGGCAACCGCGCTATTTTTATTAAAAAAAACGCATTTGTTGGCCATCGTTTACCCATCGCTCTATAATGTGACTGATACTTTAAGGACTACTAAGCCGATTTGGACCGATGTTGGGGCATCGCTCACACCACGGATTACAACAGGTCTACGGCCACCGGTGGGGAAATGTGAATAAGGCATTAACGAAAGATAATCAGGTGTTAAAAATTATCTCTAAATTGCTCATGTATTATCACTTACTGGAAAAGGGCGTTAAATCTTACGAAACAACTAGGCTTTATGATAAAAATGATAAATATTTATCCAACAATATACCCTTGTCACTTGTCTATGATATATATTACATCGTGAAAAGTAAGTTTACCTTTTGTGATAATATCTTAAGCAAAAAGTCTCAGTTGAAATGGGCATACTAGTGGACTTTTGCGAAGACACTGACTTTTACATTTGACGGCTTACTTTTACGACAGGAAAATATACGGTAGCTCTTTTGTGAAAAAATATTGATCTTAATATTTAACAAAAGGATATTAACGGGCTATTTCAAAGATAATATAACGTTGTCTTGGACGAAAACGGCAATATTTCTACCCTCAACACCCTCCATTCAAGTCTTGACTAACTCCTGCCGAGTTTTCCTAACGAAAGGTGTCTTCTTCCTTATTTCATTTCTTTAGTTATTTAAAATAAAAGGATATATTAATTCTCGTGAATAAAGTATCCAAATAAATTTTATTTACCATCAATTATTATTTTTGTTTGATAAATTCTTTCTAAGCCCCGAATACAATAACTTTCACCCCTTGAGATGTTTTCTATTTTCTTTTCTCAATTCCGTACCTCCGTACATGACGCAGGTTTAAATGTCCAAGTAAGCTGTCGAATGTAAAAGTAAGTCTCTTCATAAAACTCCATTGAATAGTAGTACTGGTATTTGAAAATATTAGAAATTGATATTGAATAATTAAAGTATCTAGCACATGTCAAAAAACTTCCGCTATAAGTTATCTTTCTTTACATCGAACTCTAGCGACATGTCTGATTTACGAATTCGATTTACAAATTGTTGAACTCATTTAAACGAATTAAATACTCAATTTAAAAAACTTTAATATTTAAATAAATTCAATTCGTTTTACTAAATGTTTGAATACGTTATGAAATTCAGATTCTCTTTTCACAAAATATTTAATTCATAAATGCGAATGCAAAACAAATCAAAATATAAATTAAATTCTTGTCAACAAATCTGTCAATTGGAGTCAACTTAAAAATATATTGAAATATTGGGAAGATTATGGAGATAACAAACAATATTCAATATCAAAGTCCATAAAACAATACAAAATAGGAGCAGAGCAAATACAGACCTCCAATACATCAGAAGTGGGATCAGGTGCCATGGAGGAGTTAGCATCGCCTGCTGACCGGTCACAGTCGTAAATAATGGACTAACAATAAGTATGAAAAAGGTAAGTCATCATTTGACTCAATGATAAATTGAATTTACAAATACAATTGTATTTGCTGACAAGGTCATTGTCTCGACCATAGAACTTACGAAATGATGACTTTAAACGAGACTGCTGATATTCTTGTTTCATCAACTTGCTTGTCAATAATTTACCTCGTTTTAGAAATTGTTCATACGTATGCTCTTGCGTATCGAATCAACTGAGATATATACACTCCGTATGCAGGTTGTATTGCTGCATAAGTAAAGGAAGTTGACGATAGAAATGTTAAAATCATCACGTTTATCATATAGCTTGGTTGTTAGTTTACCATTAACGTCATTTTCAAGTAAAATTTCCAAGTATGAATCAGATTTGTCAGATTCTGTGGTATCTTTTATCTCAAGCTCACCAGGATATATCGTATCGACGTAGGAATGGAAATGTCCATTGTTAATTGACAATACGTATACATGTACGCCGTTGATAAATCTTAATGTCGAGTTGAAGGCCACAGCAAGTGTTTTCTTCTTTTCACGTATAAGATTTTGCACAAATTCTGCTTAGATCTTCTATTAACGGAGCGCAATTGGTACCCATGGGAATTCCAAAAGATTGTTGGAAAACCTGGTCTCCAAAAACCACATAGATATTGTCAATCAGAAACGCAAGCATCTCTTTTATGTCAACTTCAGAGTACTCGTGTGTGCAATCAGAACGTGTTTTAACAAAATAATTTTGCAAATTACCAATGACCAGGTTAGTAAATTTACGAGTTCCATTTTTATTGAAAAAGCAGCTGTCAATGGTATCAAAAAGCCTTGACTTTAATTTATGTGGGGAATGGCTGTGTCTAAAGTTGAAAAGACGTAAATTTTTAAGCTGTTGATTTTTGTAAATATTTATGATTTCAAATTGTCCAAAAGTTCTCTGGAATTTTTGAGTAGTCACATCTGATTCTCACTACTTCTTGAATATATTGTTGCAAAATACTCTTGAAATTTTTCCTTAACTAATTTCAATATCTTAGTGAGGAGCAACAAGAGAGGCTTGGTTGAACCTTTACTAGAACCCGTAATGTATCTTTTTTTTTGTAAGAATTTTTATGAAGTTTCGGAATCCAATTTATATAGGGTAGTTCAAAATTCATTGTGGAGTGACCTATGCTTCTTGTATTATGTCCTCACTTAATTGTCATTGATTTTGAATTTTATTTCAAGTAAAATAAATATATTTTTCACATTTGCAAATTTTTATAATAAATCATTGGTATTAAAAAAATGAAAAAGTTTTTCAATAATAAATTAAAGGTATATATTTTTAATACTGCTTAAATTAGTACATGTAAAAGAAAATAATGAAATGAGAGTTGAATGTAAAAATTGAGATTTCTTTGTTCTCAAATGAAATGATATTTTCTAATTGCTGGGGTATGACAATTATACAGATCGAGACATGATCAATCTCTTCGACCGACTCTCTATTGTCTAATAATATAATTGGCAAAAAAGAAGCAACACAGCAATAAAATACTTGTATCACTGTATAACGCATATGTTTTATAAGGATATTTGATAGTCATATCATATCAAGAATCAAAAATTGTGTACACGTTTTCTTACTTTTTTCAAAGTAAAATCTAAATAAAACAAACAATTTAATTAATCTATAAAAATATCGACAAAGCACAAATTTATCACTGCGTATTCTGTTCAGATGTAATTGAAACAAACGCCGAACATAGCATTTTGTGTTTGTTGTATATCGTATGAGTTTATATCACAGATGAAAAATTGCACATTGCACAGCACTTGATGTGTATCCTTTTTCACTTAAAAAGTCTTTCAGGAGGTTGTAACCATCATTTTTACAAAATCTATAAAACAGAAATACGTTTAATACATTCATGTCTTGAAAATATTATTTGTTTATAAGATTATGTATTATCTGTATGCTAAAAATACCCTATACTATTTTACCTGATATGTTAACTAATCCATCTTCGTCTTTGTCTGCTTTTTGTATGAGTTCTTCCGCTTCCTGTTCCGTGATACCATTTCCTAATGCGGCCATCGCTTCCCGGAGATCATGAGCAGAAATCGTCCCACATCCATCCATATCGAACACACTAAACACCTCTGTGAGTTCTTCCTCTGTTATGATTTCTGTCTGGTCACCTCTTTTGACCATGATTTCCATGAAATCGAGGTAGCTTATGAAACCATTTGCTTAAATGAGAGAATTCCATACTGTTATCATCGCTTTGTAATTTCTCTGGTCATTAATAATAAGTCTCAGTCTAAAAGGGGGAAATCTCCTTTTATTGTATCTTGTTGGTTAAGATTTGCTTTTAATAATAAAAACGTGAATTGTTCAGTAACTGGTCAGCTCTTTTCTGCGGTTTGCTTGCTAGTATATGATTTTATTTTTGAAAAAAATATTCGAGTAATTTTTTGGGTTTTGATTCAATTTTACATAGACTCAAGATGTCACGAAAGTCTTGCCAGAAATTGGGAACATAATGCAAGCTTACCACTTCTGTCATACTCTTGTATCATGGATTTAATATCTTCATGAGCAATATCCTGTCCTAGGGCTCTCATGACTTTTCCCAGGTTGTCTACCGATATCGTACCATTCTTATCCTTGTCAAAACGTCTGAACACTTGCTGGTACACTTTATAACAAGAATGAAAGGGAAAGATAAACTTATAATTGGAGTTATATTCTCCTGCAACAACAATGATAATAAAAGTGAAATTTATATACTAGTATGCATAATTCTATATTCCTATATCAAATATAAATTTACCTGCATGTACATGTAGATTGTGTTTACTTGTTATAGCAATATTATTATTAAGTAAAATAATGACTCACACTTTATTTGCTCATCGGTTATGACAGGCTCCTAAAATACAAGAAAAAAAATTGAGAAACATGATGAGTAATTTTAAGGAGTTTCACCCGAGATCCACAATACCTTTTTGACTGATTTCTTTTTCTTTTTCCTAAGAACCTTTTTTGGTGGCATTGTTAGTCTTTTTACTTTGTATACGTTATGGAATCCAATAGATTTTTAGAAATCCTTTTCACATATCCATATCAGTAAACAACAAACATGGGTTACAGATATCCAAGTTTGTTTACAAAACTAAAAACTGAACAGGAGTGCTAGGTTCTCTAGAACAAAATAAATTCAATAGACTCTTGGCATGGTTTGGCTTTTTGGTTGCCTTTCTAATCTACTTTTATCAGAGTTCTACTGATAATCTGAGTTAATCTAGGGCTTTGTAATGAATCTAATATGAAAGAACTGAATACAGGTAGAAGTAAACAAAATGGCTTACCATAGCCGCATAATCGTTTAAAATCTTTGCTAATGGCGGTATTTCAATAGGGGAAGGTCGAATAACCTTGAGTTTAAATCTCTTCGTACAAAAATTGGTTGAATAGACATATGTTAAGATCAATACCCATACCACAGCTCAATAGCTGTGACACTTAAATGTCACTATAATTATCAATACAAGAACCAATGGTTTTAATTTATCTTTAACACTGAGCCCTCGAACAAATTCAAGTGAGCGTACCGTGTTTACATTTTGAAATGTTTTAATGAAAAGAAATTTTTAAAATTTTGTATGTCATAAAAAACAAATACAAAAAGGAGATGCAAACTTCTGCTCCATCTAAATATCAAATAACTTGATGATAAATAAACATACACATCAACAATAGGAAAATCATTAATATAGGGAATAGAACGATGGCAATAAAATAAATTAATATTTTGGAGTCAAGAAAAACAATTGCTAAAGTTGATTGGGGTAATTTTCCTCCAATAATCTTGGTAAAATCTTTTAACTTATGTTTAATGAAAAACGTGAAGATGGCAAACAGTGATAAATTCTGTAAAAAAAAATCCAAATTATGATCAGGTTAAAAACACCTTAAGACCAGAGGTTGGATTAGGTACCTTGGAGGATTGAGCATTAACTGTCAACCAGTCAACCCCCCCTATCATACATCTGTATTTATTAAGTAAAATGAGTAAACAATAATAGAATGTGGAATATGAATAAGAACAATGGCCTAACAATGTGTAGATGACATGTCAGTTAAATCGACCCCACGATATGTTGTATTTGCAAATAAGGTCGTTATACAGTGTAGCGACCGTAAACTTACAAACGCGAAATGTAAGCCCTATATAACATTAAAATATTTCTAGCTCGACTCAGTTTAAAAAAGTATCGTACTTGAAACTTTAAACAGTTGTTTAACAACATAACAGAGGTAGTTGATGATGAGAGTGTTTACTTTGTGGTAGGTCAGACACACATCCGTAGTCAAATTAACATCCAATTATCAAACAGATGTGACAGAATCTGCAATGTCTTTTTTGGTACACTTGGATATATTGGGTTGATATATGAATGAAATTAATTATTATTTATTTAAAATATTGTGAATATATTGATAAATATCATCACCAAGAGTTTCTTCATATGAATCAGTTTTATTTTTAAATTCGGATTATAGGTATATACTTTCTCATTCGTAACATAGACCACAGTTATATATAGCCTTCGGTCTCCAAAGATCTAGAGGAATTCTTAATGAGGGATTGTAGCATCTTTGAAAGACCAGCTTCGGAGTATTTGAGTTGAATCGGAATGAAAGTAATTTTGTGATAGCCAGTCTGCTTCAATGTAAAAAAATTTCTAGTTCCATTTTTCTTTGAAGATGTAGTTCTCAATAATGTCAAAAATCTCAACATTTAATTTTAATGGTATTAAATGCTAATATACTGTATTTAAGTCTCTCACATTTTAGGCAATTTTTTTTTATCCAGAAAAAATAAATAGTTTCTTTCATGAATGGCTCTCAATCAGACTCAAATCATCAGTACTGATTTGCTACCGCTTACCGACATCCCAGTTAAGCACTTTAAAAGTATTTGAACAGCTGATTTTCATCTGATTGAGTGACCCTTTTTGGAACAAATTGAATCTGAGAATTTTTAAGCTTTTAACGAATTCTTCTCCTATACTTTTTGACATGTGTCAATATCTGCCTTGAGGTTATAGCTAAAGTGAAGAGGCACCGCATGAAACTTAAATGATAATCATAGAAAAAATAAGTCTCCTTTTTAAATGTTTTGTATCTCAAACAAAAGATAGACCATGAAGAAGTGATTTGTACACATTTAGTTGAAAATAAAAAAAATATCTATCGGTAGGGGGTTCAGGTATAAATTTTCGATGAGATATATTCAAATAAATATATTCTAGCACAAACATGGACACATTCAGAAATATAAAAAACTTTACTTGGTGAAAAAATTCCAAGTAGAACAGAAGTTATGAAATTATCAATGTTGTGAATACTGCTATTTTATGTAAGGAAATTTAACTATTAAAGAGTACCTATTGATGGCACATAAAAGGAAGAAAAATCCGTTAAATCTAGGTAGTTTTTTAAGTAACAAGTCTAATTTTATTTGGAAGTATGGCAAACTATATATTTTCGGAAAGGTCTATGCAAGCCCTAATTTTCTGGTTCCATGCCAGGTAAAAAATATCCAAGATGGCAGCAAAATATCCAATATGGCCACCAATATTGAAAATGGCCGATACAGTCTCTCTGATAAAATGCTTTCAAAATCTAAGTAAGGAAAAAAATAATGAAATTTTATAAATTCTTTACAATTTATTACTTTTAAAAGATTTATAAAAATAGTGATCTTTATCAAATATGCTCATTAAAAGTCAGAGTTCTGTCTGGACATCACAAAGAAGAAAGCTGTCATTATTAATATGAAAATGGCAAAGATTGGGAAAAAAGAATTCACTACAGTATTCACAACTTTATTTAAAATTTGTATAGATCGATCTTTAAAATACATGATATCAAATTTTCGGTATCAATCAATAATTGTATATATTCAGTCTAAATTATCCATGCTTCCTGGACAAGTTGAATGACATCTGCTACTACCGGCGGGTTCCATAAGATCATGATATGGAATGATTCTCGCATTTTCCCGAAGTCTGACTGTTTATACTCACTGAAAAAAAAATAACCACAAAATATCATGTTAATGACAAAAATATTTTTATAGGGCCTAGTTAGAAGAACTTCGGGTTATTCAGTTATTATACAGTGCATTATATGTATTTCAGAATCTAAAGGAAATCCTGGCAACAGAATTAAATTTGTACATTTATATCAGGGACCGTCTATAGGTCCCTGTTTACCCTGTTTATGTGTAGTACATTGTAGGAAATGATATTTTTATAGATTTTTTTTCCAATAAGTCGATCCTAATATTATTTAATGTCGCATTTCTATTTTCTTTTGTGGTTTTACGATACAAAAGTGTGCATGAATTTAAAGGTACATAGAAACTGTTCAAAAATTGCGTCGGGGTGACGACTTTTGATTGGAATCCGGGTGAATTATTTTCCGAAATTATTACAGAACCATAATATTCAGATAGGAAATTTCCTCAGCTTTCTAATAGTGTATGTTGCATAAAAATATTTCGATTACTTACCGTAGTAAAATTGACTTCTTTCCTTTGAAACGAAAATACATAAACTTCTGCACATTGCATTGAGATGCAGATCTTCAAAATGTAAGCTTTCCTGTGATAGGTCAATGTCGTTAATTCCTTAAAAATCGCCTCCCGGAAAGCCAATCAAAATGACGCTATCAACGCCGCGGAGACAAAACTTACAGTGCCATGCATCAAAGGGGAAACCCTGTATCCAATTATAGCACAACTTCGACCGGGTTAATCTTCAGAATGACATAACACACATATCATACGAAAGTTCAAACAATGTAGAAAAAATTCATTATATTTAATTTCTAGATAAATATGAATAATAATGCAAAAATTACGTTTATAAACATTGATAAATTGTGTTTAAATGGCACGATTACATAAGTAAGTCGGGTTACCTGAACCCCCTACTATCGTGTTTTTGCCTAATAACCTTGCCACTGTACATGTTAACCTAAAAAGTTTCGATAGGATAAGAAATCTCAAGAATTTTAAAATACAATGAAATATGGACCGATAACAAACAGTATTCGAACTCAAAAGTCCATTAAACGTTACAAAGTAGGAGCCGTGCAAACATTGACCTCTAAAACATCAGAGGCGGGATCAGATACCATGTAAGAGTGAGCATCTCCTGCCGAACGGTCACACCCGCCTTGTGCTCCTTGTCATCGTTATTGCGAAATAACTGGGAAAATCCGTGGACAGTTTGTGAATAATGGTCTAACAATCAGTATGAATAAAGTTAGTCAGCATTTAAAATGATAAATTGTATTTGCTGACAAGGTCATTGTATCGACCATAGAACTTATGAAATGATGACTTTAAACGCTTGCTTTATTAACTTGTTAGTCAATGACTTACTGCTTTTTAAATTGTTTATACGTAGAACATGCTCTTCCGTATCGAATGAACTGAAAGATATAAACTCCGTTTGCTGATGACATAAGTATATTGGTGCATAAGTAAGAAAAGTTTACAATTGAAAATTTAAAGTCATCCCGTTTATCATAAAGCTCTGTTATTAGATAAAAATTAACGTCTTTTTCAAGTAAAATATCCAATATGAAAAAGATGTGTCAGACTCTGTGGTATCTAATATTTCAAGCTCACCGGGATACATCGTCGATATAAGAATTGAAATAAGTATTGTTAATTGACAATACGTCGTCGATATATCTAAATGTCCAGTTGAAGACCACAGCAAGAGAATTCTTTCTTAACGTAAAAGATTTTGAACAAATTATGCTTCAAATGAATACAAAAAATAGGTCTGCTTATAACGGGGCGCCATTGGTACCCATGGGAATCCCAATAGAATGTTTGAAGACCTGTTCTCCAAAAGCCACATAGATATTGTCAATTTGAAACTAGAGCATGCACCTTTTTGATATCAACTCTAGAGTACTGACGTGCAAAATCAGAATGTTTTAACAAAGTAATTTTGCAAATGACCAATGACAAAAAGGGTCCACATTTTTAAGTGCTTACTGATCGTTTGTGTAAGAAAACCAGAAACATTCAGAAATTCACGATACTACTTTATTCATTCTTTTATATATTGTTTTTAGAGGTAAAAAGAAATAATGTATATATGTTTTATTCATAAGATATAGAAGAGCCTGTGACCAAACTGATAGATGCTAAAAATCATTTTAAAATCGACAAAGGAAATGCTAGAACAGAATACATTTTTTTTTTTACAAATTTAATAATAAAGAAATAAAACTATAATAAAACGCAGTGTGCTCTTTTAAAGATCTTTTCCTCTAAATACATAATTAATAACTTTGTGCTAGAGGATCTATAAACGCTAAATGAATAAATGTACTAAGTGCATATAATGAAATCCATAAACATTGAACTGTGATAAGACAAAAAATACGTGTTCATACGGTATAAAACAGTCAAGTGTAGATTAATCTTCATCAAACCAGCAGTATTGAGCATTATGTTTCATCAGCAAACTTGAAAAATATGAAACGTAAATTGCATTCACTCGCACAAGTATTGATTCGAACATGTAGTTCAACTTCAGTGTTGAACACCGGTATGTGATTTTCAGTCAGCGTCCATTTTCAACAATGATGTAAATTTCGTTAGTAGATTGATAAGTAATTTCTCTCAGCATTCACTCCATGTCTTGCTAGTTGACTTCTAAGAGTCTTTCTTCCCAGAGGCCATCATTTTAACAAACTCTGAAAGAAGAAAACATCTAGATACAACATCTACACCTGTACATTGCATACCTATAAAATTACGAAAGTTCTTTATGCATTTGTTTGGTTTTTTTTATACCACTCGGATATAATGTTTAGATGAATGTATTAGTAATAGTTTAGGTCTAAAAATATGCCAGCCTGAACTTAAATCAACTGTCTTCTTGACATAACTTATATTTATCAATAAAAATGTGCATTATGACAACTTTGCTTTTTGATGCTCTAAAAACAAAACATCCTATAAAATTAAGATTAGTTAGAAAACTGGCTCTATACTCTTAATCGTTTCAAACATCAGTCATAATACATCTTTTTTTTTACAACTTATAAATGTATATTAAGATAGACTTTTATTTTGACAATGAATAATCTTTTTTTAATGCCTGATGAATAATAAATAGATTGTCGTCTGCAAAATATAAATTTGTCAAAAGGGGAATCTTTCTATAATTATTGATCAATGAGGGTGCGTGGCCGTGAAATTTGATATAACTATGTATCCAGTAGTGTTGCATACTTATTAATTTTTCAGCCTATGCCGTTCAATATTGCATGACAGGTCTATTGTTACCAATACAATGTGCCTCATTTCGCCTCAAATTACCTTCGTAGTTGACCTGGCCGTCACCATCTAGATCCGCCTCTTTGATCATTTCATCAACTTCCTCGTCTGTGAGTCGTTCACCGAGACTCTTCATCACGTGACGTAATTCGGAAGCGCTTATGAATCCATTACCGTCCTTATCGAACACTTTGAAGGCTTCCTTTAATTCTTCTGTAGTGTCAGTATCCCTCATTTTACGAGCCATCATTTGAAGAAATTCGTCAAAATCGATCGTTCCGCTCTCTGTAAGAGCAACAGAATGATATTTGTTTTTTGGAAACATTACTAAGAAACATGAACAAAGGCACATTTTAGATTGATAAATTTTCAATCTCTCTTCATAATGAAATATAGGTGGTATTAAAATATCATGTTTATTTTATATTGATATGAATCATATGATATACGAAAGCCCAGAAGGCTCTCATAACACTATGGTCAGAGACTAAAATATAAAACGATAACGCCACAGTTCTGCAGCTTAGCTAGACTCATCTACTATTTGATATAAACTAAATTAAATTCCAGTCTGTATTGTATCTATGATTTTTAATTAATTAAAGTTATCAAAGCCTTAGACCAAGATAAGTAATTGAAAACTAATTTTTTATGTAATTCCTCTATTAGGAAACCTACAAAATAGTCTTGTGCCCTAGAAAAAAGAAATGACGTAAATAAGAATATCAACAATTGATTAATAATGATGGCAAATATGTTAACTAAACAAGAGATCTTGGAAGAAGTCAGAAAATTTTAGCAAATGACAATTGTGAAAGGTAGCTTAAGTTACTTTTATAGATATTGTTTAGTTTCTTTAGACCTAACAAAAATCAACGTGAAAATAAAGATCAAGAACTCGATGATCTTGAAGATGTATGAACTTGTGTATTGATTGGTTATGTATCTTGCGAGACCCGAGCGGTTTCCTTTTAAATAATTATCGAATATATATTTATTGTATCCATGCATCGCAAGATTGACAATGAATGTTGATAACCACACATTTGCCCCCCCCCCTCCCCCCATCCCACTTGGCCATTCCCGTAATATTTTTCCGATATAATATACTATAGAACAGTAACTTTATGCTTATGTCCATTCAAAAATAACTTCCAATTACCATGATAACCCCTATTCTTCGAGGTTGGGGTGGGATAGGAAGATTAACAATGATTTTTTTTAAATTTATTATTCCCTATGGGTCATTATCTTTAGTAAGCATGCATGTTTCAGCCATTCGTATTTAAGGGGCTGTCATAAACTTGGTCATTGGCCATTTTCTAATACCGTGTCACAAACACTATCCACTTTGAAACCCGTAGTACTAATTATTACAGGGACGAAGCATCGATTTTGAAAGTGGGGTGGGGGGAGGGGGGGGGAGCCAGACAAAAATATTATTTCAAACCTGAAAATAAAAACTGACAGAAAAATTTGTCCAAACCCGAAAATCCTATTTCGGGGCGTGAAAGGGGGCGGGGGATCGAACTTCATTTAGTACCTAATTTCTTTTAATACACTACTACTTAAACTTCTTTTACTTTACTGCACCACTGTTCGGGGGGCTTGGCAACCGAACATTTTCAATAGTGAAAAAATTATGTTTGGAAAAAAGGGGGGATGCATGTACAGTTAATCTAAGTTTCCTATTATGTCAACAACCCTGTATCCAGAGTAGATAAAACGAAATATATGTATTATTTATATAAATCTCTTATGACATTTAAGAAGTTATTATGAATTAATTAAGCATATCTTTCAGACCAAAATCCAATATGTCTTTAAATTTCGTTTTGATAATATATAAAACCTTTTTCTTGCGTTGAAATTTAATCAAATGACCCTCTCGGTACTTAAAATACTTAACGATTTCTTAATAGTAAAAAATAATAAAGGGGAGTAATTGAATCTCAAACCGCCTTTTGATTGGTTAGTTTGGATCTTGAATCTGGAAACTCGAATTTCGAAACTCGAATTTCGAATCTCGTATTTTGAATCTCGAATCTCGTATTTTGAATCTCGAATCTCGAATGAGCCTTCTGGGCTTTCGTATATGATAAGCTTACTAGGCATATAATTTACTTTAATTAAAATGTCTTCATAGAAGATACATATGTCTTTAATCCATAAATTTTATACAACAGTACAACACAATTTAAAAAACTTCCAGAAAATGCTTAAAATCGGAGCACTGAGAGATTACTTCCGTAATGCACCGATTAGGTCAAACAAATATCACTGATGGGACAAATTAGATGTAACTGTCTACTAACAGGGAAAACACTAAATCTTTTCAATTACTAGTAAATATAGTGAGAACAGTTTTAAAAATCCATTTTACTTGTAGTTTTCCTATACTAAGTAATTGATCTCAAATTAGACAAAATATTCCAAGATGGATACTAGTTTCTCCAATGATCAATGGATACTGAAGGTATCGTTTCTATAAGTTATATTTAAATCGAATGATTGATTCATAAGTATAAAAATTTACACCTCTTAAAGAAAAGTAATTTGGCCTAAATTGGGAATTCTGCATCATATGATAAATGAAAAAAAAAATTGTGAACATTTTAAACTTTTGGATTCATTTGGATCGATACGCCATTAAAACGTGACAAATATATGTGTCCTTTTTGTGACAGTCAAAACGTATCAATTCTGACAAAGTTCGATTTGTCATTCGTGTAATCAATGCGGTCTGATAAACTTTATAAGAAACAGACAGGTGTGACATCAGTAATCCGAGACTGACACAGGTCCTTCCTGTACCCCCGTTGATAGGAGAGCGACAGGATGTCAACAGCAATACGTACCATCGTAGTCTACTTCGTTGATCATATCCTGCAGCTCGCTTTCGGTGGGATTTTGTCCGAGACTGCGCATGACTGTACCCAGCTCCGTCGTTGTTATACTTCCGTCTCCATCTTTGTCAAACAAGTTGAAGGCTTCCCTGAATTCTACAATAATAATTTTAAAATACACCTGAAAACTTGTGTCTCTTCCATATTTCTTCGCGTCTTACAGATACACTGTACCAGAAAATATGTCTTTTAGTTTACAAAGTTTGGTATTAAGACTGTTTTCTATTTATTAGAATTAATAAGGAAGTGAATAGCTGGTATTGCTACAAATTTAATTTCATTTTAAAAAGAAAAAAATAATATATCGGTGTTGGTTTACTTTTTGAAGTAAATGGATTTGGTGCATTTTGTCTTCATTTGTAAAAATACTTTTTTCAGAAGTCTGTACGTCAAACAATAGCATTTTGGATACTGACCTTTGATTTCTAATTAGAATACTGGTAGCTTACTTTTCATAATCAGATGCCTATCAAATATCATTGACTCACTAAGAATGGTACCTACTAACATGAAGTGAATATATTTCTTGTGAAGTGAATATTGTTGAAAATCGATAAAACTCACCTGCAACTTGTTCATCATTGAGCTTGATTTGTTCTTTCTGTGCCTAAAAAGATATTTTTATTTTTTTGATTCGTTCGTTGATCCAGTAAAGAAATATGGAAAGTGAGACTATGGAGGATAAATGATTTTGCCCGTTTGTAATGCAATTACTCCATTCATTAGCCATTCCATTTTAGTCCCATTCAGAGGGACTACTGTCTTGATTCTTCAAGATTTTGTGAAAATGACGAAAGTTACTAAGTCTTCCTACTTACATGTACAATGTCATAACAGGATGGGCCAACTCATTAATGAAAGCCAAAATAAACTCGGCTTGAAACTAACTGAGGTCATTGTTTCGTTATTCCTGGTGTAAGATAAAGGAGATTACTAGCTTAAATTCTGTTGGCCTAAACTCTGCTTTTGAAATTCTGTTTCATTGATTTCTATAAACTGTGTTAGTTACATGAAACCAAGCGCGAGTTGGTAAATAAACTAGCTTTTATACATATGAAAGGAAAAAAATCGTCATTTTGTCCAACAATGTGAGTGAAATGAATTATGTGAAATAAATTATTTTGTTTATTTTTTTAAACACAGTCAAGAAAATAACTGAGACCTGTAATCTGTAATACGTATTGCAGAGGGATGACCTTAAATATAGTGTATATAGAGGGTCTGCAGGGAACGTGTTCGAACATATTTCGAATTAATGTCTTCCAGCTGTGCCAAATTCAATTATTGACGCCTCTGAAGCGTGAAAGTATGCAACTATTATTTGGTATAACAATAACATATTATTGATTGTAAAAGAACAAAAGGATTGGCTATATGTTATACCATGTCCATTGCTTTACCAATTATTAGTGAAATATACCTTCGGTTTCAGAACATCTAATATTAATGATAGCAAGTTGCGTTGATCGATTAAAGAGCGATCATAAATACAAAGAACTCCCTACAGGATATGTTTGTGGAGGGAATACTTTTATTTCAGATCCCAAATGAATGGTAAACATAGATTAATATTCCTGGTTTATTGAAAGCCGTGCGATGTATCAGTCACGTGACCAGAATGCCAGTCTGTTAATGCGAGTTTATTTTTTTTAAACAAAGTCCAAATCAGACACAGTTGAGTACCAAATAGCGTGACGATGGAGTAATGTGATCGATAGTCTAAACGCTGATAAATGAGGAAAAAACATTAAATATGCAAGAGTTAAAAGAAAACGTGCCAATGCAAAATCATATGTTGTTATTGTATTTTTCAAGTTTAGAGTTTATCGATTGTAATAATGCAATTATCTACGCGTGCTAAAGTTTTCCATCTTCTCGCATCAATCCATACAATTTTCTTGCATGTCTTGCCGATAAAATCCTTAAAAAATAGTTTAAGTTTACCAAAATACTGACATGTAAATAAACATCATGAGATAAGTATAACGATGATTACTCGGTAATATTACATTTGTAGTTTTAGAAAATATGACAAAAACCAAACATTCCATGTTATTATTATTTGAAAACAAGCCTGAAACTAAACAGCTAATTTGAAAGTTGTGATTACGTGTGTCTGAAAACAAGTTCACGCACGTGTGTAATATGACCGTTGAAATTTTATTGAATGAAAATATGGATTTTATAACCGAGGCTTAATTTTTTGGAAGAATGTACGAATTCCAGATCTTGGTATTTAGGAAAAAACAGTAGATTCTATAGAAATACCATATTTCAAATTAATTGCCATTTCATTTTTAATTAAAACATGTCTTTGTTTTCTTATTATAAAAGAATTGTCTTGTGAAAAAAAAATGTACATTTTCTTTTTTTAAAAATCTCAATTGTATTGGATGAAAAACCACATAATTATGTCCAAAAATCATAAAAGTTAGTATGTAAAGTAAAAAAATGAAAAAGAAATTAGTCGAAGCAATTAAAAAACAAACACTACAAGAGTGAGTAAGTGATTAATGTCTGAAAGAAATGCATTTATCATGGCCCAAGAAATGTGTCAAAGTCCAATTATTGCAGCTGTTTCAAGCTTAACGACAATCAAGTGATTAGGTTATCATTTATCCTTGTAGGGATTTCTCCAAATCGATTTTGCATTCAAATGTTTCTTACAAAAAATAACAAATATGTCCCATCGCTCTTGTTTGTTTTGCTAACAGAATCGATGTCAGTATCGTAAGGTCTCCGATCACTTGAATTCTTAAAAACTTTTCACTACAAGGCTATCTTTGATAATTTAGCCGGTGTAAACATGCAACGTTTTAACAGTTTCTGGTACTTCAAGTCTCCTATAACCCCTCTATTGTGGGGAAAATTTTGTGTACAGTTAAAAAAGTTGATAATTCAAATAACACATAAAGGTACCACAATTTTACTCACCATTTTTTTTAAAGTTGTTGATGTAATACTTTATTTTCTCTTTCTTCTTCTACTTGTCGAGATAAGCTTTACCACGATTGCTCCGTATTATATCAATAGCTGTCACAATGCGACATGTTCCATCTGCATTAATAATAGAATAGTATTGGGCCGCACTCTACGTCCCTGGCGCACCCGAACTGAACGAGACTAGCATCACAGAACGCGGCATAATTCATCGCGGGATATCGATCCTAGGTAGACCAAACTTGCCTCTATTGTTTGACGCATAATTAATCAAACAAAACAGATTTTTGCACAATTTTTTCATCAATATGCTTGACCAAATTACACAATTAATCGTTACATTCCACTAATGGAGTGATTGTCATCATACTAATCTTCGTAAAATCAACAATTTAAACGATGTTTGTTTTATTGCCAAACATCGTGAATATTTGAAATTACTCATAGTCCATTATCTCGTCATTGAGTATTGTAAAATTGTGAAAGCAAAGAGCCTCACAGAAATTTATGATAATTGCATTATGGCCCATCATATTGTCTCATTGTTTTAAATCACAGGTGAATTTTGTTTGCATGTTGATATTTAATTTGTATTTACAGTACTTCCGCTTCCGTTACTTTTAACTGATTGGGTGTATCTTTAGAGTTTCCCATCGCTGCGGTTGGATATGATTTTTATTTAAATCGTTTGAATCGCTCTGTGTTTTCTATCTCCTGGTTAAGGCTCAAGGATAGAAAACACACAACTCGTCTGCATGTCTTATCCATAAACAAACCATTCAATTTGGATTTTTGTATGTGTGTCACGTTAAAAAAAAGTTTGCATTGTTTTTATTGTGCCATATAGATACTTCATAATTTGAATGTATTACCGCCATTTCACTTGTATCTTGTATCTATGTATTTTGTTTCTATTGTATATTGAACCTCATGTACCATTAATCGGTTTGAGTGAATAAATTGAACTTGAACTTGTCATATTGATGCCATTCACTTAATTTCTTAATGCAATAAATATCATGTCAATTAAAGATTAGCTATCTTGACTTGTCACGATATCTCAGGTTGACAAACATTATCTAGATGGTATATATGGTAGCACAATTAGAATGGTATGTATGCTACCATAAAACAAATTTCAATTTCATTTTAGCGAAAAAATTATTTAGCTGAATGCAAATCTATGGAATTAAATAATTATAAATAACAAACAATGATCATGCTCAAAAGTTAAATTAAATAATACACGTTCGGAGCAGAACATACGTCGGACTTCTAAAACATCAGAGCTGGGATCAGGTGCCATGGAGGCTTACGTATCCTTTGCCGACCGGTGTCGCATAATTAACGTTCCGGATATTTCGCCTTCCGGCCAGAACCTTAAAATCATAATATTGGTTCCGGATTTTACTGTAAGATAGGTTCTGGCTAAGGCTTCAATGCTTGAATCGCGATATCTGTCAGATGTCTGCCAGTTGCCATTCTACCTCCAACCTTGGAAGGTGTCAGCACCTACTTGTCTACGGGCAAGTACCACAGTAACTGCCCCGAGAACGAGAAGAGGCGAATTAGGAAGCAGGTCAAGTCTGTTTCCTATGAGAACAACCAACTCTACAGGCTGAAAAATTCAAAAACAGGGTATGTATAGTAACTATTTTCTCTTTATTTAGATTACGTAGTCTTACGTATTGTTACTCTTGAAGTTAAAGATCGAATTTTGATTTAGTGCCTTTATCTGATGAACTATTAAAATTTGAGAGACTGGTTCTAAAGATGCGATAATTAAAGCCGATCACACCTGCTGTATGCTCCTTGTCATGATCGAGAAAACAGACAATCCGTAGACAATTCATTGTGTAAATAATTGCTCAACAATTGTTTAAGTATAAAAAAAAACATCAGTTTTTAAGCATTCCACTTAAATAGAGATTGTATTTACTGACAAGCAAGGTGAATGTATAGTCCATCGACCATTAACTTGCAAAACAATGAATTTAAACGAGACTGTTGTTATTCTTGTTTCATCAGTTTGGATTTTCTCTGGAAATTGACCGAGGCATCCGTATATTGAACGTATTTTATCTATATAGTGGAACATGTGCAACATAAAATTATCGTGACTTCAGTTTTGAAGAGAGAGAAAGTTCTTGTCAACACAACATTTTTATTCATGACACACGATAAATTATCTCGTTTGAGATACCTATCACAACGAAAATATATTCTACAATGTAGCTATTACAAGAAAATAGCTTATCTTGACCACACAGCATAGAAGATTTTGTACTCATGAAGAAAATGTTTGTGTGGCATAAAAAAAAACACTTCTGTTTTTAAAAATGTGGAATCAAATTAACGTAAGAATGTAATATTTATATATAATTGATAAAACGTCGTTGATGGATCTAAATCTGGTACTGAAAGTCACAGCAAAGACTTTCTTTTCATGTACAAGGTTCATGAAGAAATTCTGCCTATTACCGTCTTCCAGACGGAATATAGAGGCTAAGAGCTGAAGTATTTTACAATAATCGGACTATAACCTTCCTCTTTTTTGTGATTGCTAGTAATTGCATGAGTTGAATCCAATTTTATTGGATGTTTTAAATTTTGTACAACTTAATAATGTAATATATGGAGAGAACAAACGGTATTCAACCTCAAAGGTCTATTAAACAATATAAAATTGGAGCAGAGCAAACACGTAACTCCAAAACATCAGAGGTGGGATCAGGTGCCATGAGGAGAGAGCAACCCCTGATGATCGGTTCCAAACACACATACACACACACACACACACACACACACACACACACCCTCACCCGTGTACTCCTTTTCATGATCGGGAAACAACAGGGAAATCTGTCGAAAATTCAGGGTGTAGTAATGCTTAACAATAAATATGAAAATATGCAAGTCAGTATTAGATTAGTAGAGCATACTTTTGTGTATCGAATCAGAAATATATCAAGCTTACCAGGATATAATTTATCGACATAAGAATGGAAAAGACCATTGTTTATTTACAAAACGTCGTATATATATCCTTTTAAGACTTTCATTCTGAAAGCAATCGACGTAACAAGCAGGGGAAAATTACAATGTGAATGAAACTTTATAACACTATTTTTTCTCGGCAACTATAGAAAAAGTTTTTTTTTTAATTTTACAGTAAAAAGACACATTTCCTTATTGCATTCAAACATTAAAGCTTGTCTGTTTTGTCTGTTTTGCACTGTCCTTTATATGGTAGGGCTAAAGTACGTATTAAAAAAAACCCAAAAGTCCAGAAGCAGGGTGATAGGTGTAGTTCTGTTTATTGATCTAGTTTGTAAAAACAAAACTATTTGTGTGAATACAAAACCTGTGGTTAGCTCAACAGATTGTTGAAAAACTTGTTTTTGAAAACGACATTTATTTGTCAACAAAAAAAATTCAAGCATCTTTTTAATATCAATTTGCAGTACTTATAAGTTCAATCAGAATGTTTATAACAAATCAATCGTACAGCATACAGATGACAAAGTTTATTTGAAATACCAGCAAATTTTGGTGTTTAAAAACTCGTACTTAAATCTGTCGTGAGAAGCGGTTAGGTGTCCGTTTCAATATGATGCTATTGCAATATATAAGTCGTAATATTTTACAGAAGGATATGGAGAAAACGAACAGTATTCAATCTCAAAGTCCATAAAACAATACAAAATAGGAGCACAGCACACACGGACTTCCAAAACATCAGAGGTGTGGTCAGGTGCCATGGAGGAGTGAGCATCCCCTGCTGAACGGTCACACCCGCCGTGTGCTCCTTGTCATGATCAGGAAATAACGGAAAAATCCGTCGTCAATTCAGTTTATGAAAAATGGACTAACAATTGGTATGAAAAAAGTCAGTCAGCATTTGACTCAATGATAAATTATATTTGCTGACAAGGTCATTGTATCGACCATAGAACTTACGAAATGATGACTTAAAATGAGACTGCTGACATTCTTGTTTAATCAACTTTCTTGTCAATAATTTACCTCGTTTTAGAAATTGTTCATACGTAGAACATGCTTTTGCGTATCGAATCAACTGAGATATGTATACTCCGTATGCAGGTGATGAAGATATATTGCTACATAAGTAAGGAAAGTTGACGAGAGAAAAGTTAAAGTCATCAAGTTTATCACATAGCTTGGTTGTTAGATTACAATTAACGCATTTTTCAAGTAAAATATTCAAGTATGAAACAGATGTGTCAGACTCTGTGGTATCTTTTACATTTGTATCTCAAGCTCACCAGGATATATCGTATCGACGTAAGAATGGAAATTACTATTTTTAATTGACAATTCGTCGTCGATATATCTAAATGTCCAGTTGAAGGCCACAGCAAGTGTTTTCTTCTTTTCACGCATAATATTTTGCACAAATTCTGCTTGATATGAATATAAAAATAGGTCTGCTAATAACAGAGCGCAATTGGTACCCACTGGAATTCCAAAAGATTGTTGGAATACCTGGTCTCCAAAAACCACATAGATATTGTCAATTAGAAACTCAAGCATCGTTTTGATGTCAACTTCAGAGTACATGTGTATGCAATTAGAATGTGTCAATGATGTCAAAAAACATGGACTTTAATTCATCGTGGGGAATGGTTGTGTATAAAGTTGAAAAGTCGTAAGTTTTTAAGATGTTGATTTTGGTAAAATCTTGTGATTTCAAATTGTCCAGAAGTTCTTTGGAATTTTTAATTATCCACATCTGAATCACACCACTTGTTGAATATATTGTTGCACAGTATTCTTGAAGTTTTTACTTCACTACTGTCAATATCTTAATGCGGAGTAACGAAAGAGGGCTTGGTTGAACATTTACTGGAACCCGCAACAGAACAGAAAATTTTAGAAAATATTAATTTCAATTCTTTATGCACCTTTAAAACACAGGCATTTTTGTAACCAGGTAACCAGAACATAAAATATTGATAGTGTCCTTTATTTCACTTTTTACTTTTAATTATTAAATTCATAAGGATAGATGGTTTTGCTAAGGTTTCTTTTTGATAATCCGGCCCCTCCAACGTTAAAAGAGAGAATTCAATATCCAACTGGTATTTTAATCCATTTTTATAAATTGTCAATGTCTAATTTTTCGTAAATGGTCCATATCCTGGCTTAATCTTCGACAGATTTCATAATACTGTGAAAGTTTTGTGTTTTTCAGTATGAAAAAATCCATGAATTCATTTCCTTTATAGTCGTTAGTAAAAATTTTCTAACGTTTAGCAATGCAGAAAAATCTTCAACCACTATAATTTGATTCCCTTGAAACATTTTTCCCCTTTAATCTAGGAATTTTGGCCTCTTAAAATGTATGAGTTGACTATATTTATGAAGAAGTTCCATAAAAAATTAGCGCTAGAAAAAAAATTTATTAGCTTTGTTCACGACACCAGTTATGACCTGTATATAAGGTGAAGATAATATTATAAAATCCACTAAAAATACCAATATGTACATATATGGGAAATAAAATACGGACCCTGTAAATTTAAGAAGTTGTCCCAATCAGGCGCCTAGAATGAAACATATGGAGATAACGAACAATATTCAAGATCAAAGTCCTTAAAACAATATAAAATAGGAGAAGAGCAAACACGGATCTCCAAAACATCAGAGGTGGGATCAGGTGCCACGGAGGAGTAAGCATCCACTGTTGACCGGTGTCGCATACCGTTCACACCCGCTGTGACCTTAAGCATTTATTAGGTAGACTTTCTAGCTTTCCGTTGTAAAATGAGTATAAAACAAAGACCTTACAATTGGTATGAAGCAAGTCAAACAAAATACAATAGAATATATTTGCTAACAAGATCGTAAGGTTTAGAGTTTTCTCTTTCTAATAATAGCATCTATTAATTTAAAGAATAGATGCACTTATTCTATGAGGAAACTTTGTTGCTGCTATTTGAGTTGGGTTAGCTCGCACATATATTAGATCGGGATCGGGATATCTCAAATTCTCCCTCTTTGCCCTCGATCCAAAAACGAAAGGTACACGAATTTTGTAGCAGACAGAACTTTTAAAAAATATGCTTTCAATCACGATTGTTTCTAAAATATTTAATTGAATATTATCGGCAAATATCTGATTTGATGATTAGATGCATGGATGGATTATTCTTTTTTGGAAAAATGCGAGATTTTCTTGGATTGAATTTTCCAAAATTTGCTATGTCGGCATACATGTGGCGTAATTTGTATTAAAACTTGTTTATGTTTTAGTTTAACAAGCAAACATATACCAGATTAAGGAATATTTTTAATTACGTTTTTAAATTAATTATAAATCGTGCATCAATTGAAAAATAAAAATCCTATATAAAAAGAATGGCTTAATATAGCAGTCAAACTGATCAAAACATTATAATCGGTGTCTATCAATTTTGGCAGGCTTTATTCAATTGATCATTCTCAGTGTATACAACAACGGTATTTTTAAAATGCATTTTGCATTAAAGTGCATGAATTTTGTTTAAAACACAAAGGGGGGGGGGGTCTCAGAAGCAAAGTTATAACAGTTACAGCTTTGATGATTAACAGGGAAACATCAAATATTATAAGTTACAAGGGTAATGTTGGCCATAAATCAGGCTTTATGTTATTATCATGCAGAAGAAGCTTATTTCCTATTTGGCGGAAATTATGCCCTCCACAGTAAACAACACAATCAACCAACAGGACAAGCCAATGCTTTATTTCGAACTTAAAATGCACTCTTGAAATTAAATTCAGTGCTTCTCGAGTGTATAATAACTAATTGCCACTTGGTTCCTTTTGGCAATCACATAGATTTCATCAAATTTATTGCCTATCAAAGGTAGCTCAGTTGCTCTTGATGAGCTATATGCTAGTTATTTTTCTTTGTTTAATTAGTCATATAATAAATTTGACAGTATAAGCTGACTCGAGGGTACTCGCTTTAGCATTTTAGGGATATTTTATTCTTGTTCACGCATTCTTCACTTCTAAGGCTATAACCATTAGAAATAAAGGAATTGATAATTTTATTTATCTGGGGTTTGGGTAAATTAGGGAATTAGATTTGTAAATTAAGGAAAATGACTAATTATTGCTCAATTCATGATAAAAAAAAAATCTGCTGTATTCTATAACCAGTTACTTAAATAAGTAATTCTCTTCTTTTAGCTATGGTAAGTATGTAGGTGTTCTGTGTGACCCAGAAAAAAGTAACTGGATCATGTAATATCAATTATTCTAATTCTCTCAACTACTGTCAAGGTTAATAAATAAAAGCCACTTTAAATAAAAGGGATTTGACAATTAACAAAATATACTGGTAAAAATATTGCACCTTAATACTTGTGTTTACTTGAAAGTGTGTCTGCCTTTTTACACATATCTGAATTTTAAGTTTATCAGTGGATTGCCTGTTTTCAGCTAAAGCATTTCTTTACATAAGTAGTTTTACTGAAAATAATTCATATAAGCTATTCTTAATAATTTTATTTTATTGGTTAGAGCTTAAAGTTCATGGAATATTTACATCAGATAGAATACTAAAACACCAGGGTTGAAAATATTACTGAAATTAACTTAGGACATACAAATTCTTAACACATAAATAGGGGAGAAACATGCAATTCATTCAATTTTGGGGAATAAAGGGGAATTTTATTGCTAGACAATTAGTGTCTGACTCTTAGGTTGGAAATTGAAGTCTTTGAGAAAAGTATAAATTGGATAGGATGTTGAGTAGAAAATTGTATTATGCACTTACTAGGGAGAGCTGCTATGGGGCTATCATGACATAGGAGTATAACAGATTTGGGAGTATTTACATGTATTAATAAGATTTATTATTTCAAGATCCAGTGTACCAAGGTTATCTAGTCAAGTACACATAAATATAAACTAATCGTACATGTAGTATGGGTATTTTTATGACTTAGGCATAATTTTGGATCGGTTTCAGTATTTTCACAAGAAGCCAATTATTGATAAGCCAGAAGGCAATGATTTAAAGGACTTTAATTTTGGATTTGATTTCATTAACACCACCTGTTTTAATATACAAAGATCAGGCCAATTAAGGTGATGTATTTTACAATGGCAATTTTCTTTGGTCTTAAGTTTTGTGATCAGACATCTTAGCTTGATAAGCATGATATAAGCTCATAGATTTCATTCAAGATACATCAATCAGAGAGTAAATTTAATTGCATTAATTATCCTGTATTCAACAAATCAGTGGAAAACCCTAGTTATAAGATCCCCGTGTAGAAACATTCATAAATCCAACCCATTGGAATTTCACCAACAGCCTCAGTCAGGGAATAATTGTAGGAAAATACAAAACTATTGTTATTAATGAATTAGAAATTAAAGCATTTGTCAAAATTTTCCACTAATTATATTAGATTCATGCCATTTAAACATATCATTCATTCAGAATCAACAGGCAAAATTCTATTTGTCAGCCACAGGCTTTAAAGTTAAAATGATTCACATTAATTGAACAGTACTTTTAGGTGATAACTGGTTCAGTGTATAATGGATTAAACCTTTATTAACAAGAAAGTGCTTCCTTAAGATCACACTTTCAATTTTGGTGAATTAAGAAAATTTTTTAATTTGTTTTATTCTCCATACCTTTTAGGAAAGTGATATACAGTACTGTTTGTAATTTAAGAATAATGCACTGTCAGACAAGGGCAACACAATAATTTTAATTTTTCTAACTACAGGGATAAGTAAAATACATGTCATGTAATCATGTATTCTTGCAAGCCAGTTTGATAGGGGAAAGGGGTTTTGCTCTGTGTATGAGCCATTTATTAGTAATATTTGTCCTGTTTCTGTCATATTTCTAGGTAGAGAAGTTACTCTATTATCTTAATAGATATATTATATGTAATTGACATTAAGTCAACTTTAAAAAGTACTATATTCCTGGCGCATATAATTAAGTAGCTAGAAATATCCAGTTTATGATGTACAGGCTGCTCAGTATACAGATTAGTTTGGTTGAAAAAGCAATATATAATAGAATAGAGTTAAGAACTCCTAAAAATAGAATTAAAATATGATGAGAAGGATCATTTTCTGTTTTATTATAAACATTAAAAAGATGGCATATCAAGTATTATTATCAAGTATAATTTCAAGATCCCATTTAGAGTCATTGTTGGGAGTTACATATTACATGTGAGCACTATAAGCCTGGAGAGGTAATTTTCTTAAAAGCTAACCTATAATAATACAATTAACATGATTTATTCCCAAAGAAATCTTGCACGGTAAGTAAAGTAGGTTTTATCTAGTACAGTGTTGCTTGAAACCAGCCAGAGTAAATTCATACATGCTCCTGTTGAAATGAGAGGGGTTGCATGATCAGGATCTGCCATTTTTGTGATGGGGACAATATTTTGTCTCCACATAAATTTTTCTTAACATATTGGCACATATAATTCTTCATCTTTAATATATATTATTTTGCTATAAAATAATCCAGTGTAAGCTAATATATGAAATTTTGCTTAAGTTCTCATAAATTTACACATTTAAAAAACATCAATTGAATCAAAATTTTCTGTCTACTCATTATACAGAAGTATTAAATTTAGGAGGGATGGGGGGTCTCGAGTTATTTTCAAGGGGATTATTACTGTTTCCCAAGTAAATAGGTTAAAATTAGGGCGGTTGGTCGTGGGTCAGTTGAATGCGGCTTCCCCATTTTATGGGGTGACCGAAACCTATGGATTCCAAAGGTTTCGGCCATGTGGCGTTTGCGCCGAGCCATTCAACTGATGCTATAATTCATTGTGCTGCTGCTGCTTAAAACAATCTCATTTACTGTGAAAATGTGTGCTGCTTTCAACAAATTCATGAATTGGTCTGCTTTGCTTACTTGAAACAAACTCAGTTGCTGTGCAAAATGTGTACTGCTTTCAACAAATTTCATGCACAGTGCTTTGCTTGCTAAAATATCTTTTGTAACGTTCGCGGTTTGATAACCCGGAACGATAACTACAACATACATATATAAACTTGTAAAGTTTATTTAAAATACATGTACATAAAATTTAATTGTAAGGTTAATTACCGTTCGCGGTATACCCGGAACGGCCATTATTATGCTTATTATATGTACATGTGATATAATGCTTTCATGTTGCTTGCTGATGCTGCTTGTTGTTATTTGGGGTCGCCCTTTTACGCTTGGCGACCCCTTGCTGCTTTAAAATATGCCACGACCAACAAACGCCAATATCAAAATAAACGTGTATAAAATCATGTTTGTTTCATTTTCCTCTATATAAATAATGCATAATTTACTCATATCTGACCAGGTGGAATGTACTGGACATAATTTAAAAAAGTGGTATTTAATGACCGTATAGAAGGGAACCACTTTTGCCGTTGTATCGTCGATCGTCTTTTGTACTGGTAAATTTGTAAAAGGGACAAAGAGAGACAACTCCTTCTAAAGTTTTAAAAAAAATTCTCACTAAAAGCCGAACTATTATCGACATTTTTTACAGAAGTTTCCGAGATGTTTGCAGAAATCTTCCAACTAGGAAAAAGAATTTTGAAAAAATGCATTAAACATGTATATGTGTATGTGTATATATATATATATGTATCTTTTGAACCACGGATTCTGACTTTTAATACTAGTGTTGAAGAAGATTATTGATTATGGATAAGGTATTTTATTAAAAGAATTAGTACATGTGCGATAAGTACGCTCGAGAGGGAAAATTAATATGGTTCTCTACTTTATTAAAATATTATTGGTTATTAAAAACAAATTTATATTTATCTGTGCTAACTATATTTACAGAGTACTTCTGAATTTGCATTATCATTGTATAGTCTGTTTTAGGCTTATTACCTGTAATATTTACCTGTGGTGTAATGGTTCATTAATCAAATAAATATCATGAATATTTGTTTTAGATATAAGACTAATAAAGTTCTACTTTGTATCAATTAAATATTTAAAAAGAACATAAAATAATATTTGTATTTTAAAGCACAAGTTATGGCAATAGCTATGAAAAGAGAATGGAGAATGTTAAGTATGATTTATTTAAATGAATTAATTAAAAAATGATTTTAATAATAAATTGTTTTTCAACATTGATTTATTTTTTTTTTTACTAATAACTAAAAAATAAAGAGATCGATAGAAAAATTGAAAAGAATATAATAGGAATTGAGATAAATTTATTGTGCAGAAATATTAATGCTAATTATTAGAACTTGTGTACATACATGATTGAAATTGAGATAAGTGCTTTTGTGCATAGGTGTTTAAAATTAATTTATTATACGCATAATTACAATGCACATGCACTTGTTTCGGAATAAAATTTTATCACATAGTAAAACTATGTTATTACTATAGTATGGTTAATTTTTTTAGTGCTTGTGGTACAATGCCATAGAAGTCTTTTTCTGATAAATTTGTTATCCGATAAAAATAAATATTGACCAAAAAAATCAAAACATTATAAAACACAACTCAGATAATCCTCTATTGTTGTAATATTGAATTTGTTTAAATGATCATGATATATTTGATTAATTCAGTATACTAGAAAATGTGTCCGAACTGATATTTAATTCATAATGTACAAAAAATCTTTTAGAAGTAGAATCTTTATAAAAATGTCCATATTCCTTTGCAATTGCTTGTTTATAAGGATTAGAAATCCAGCATTTTATGCATAAAAAAAAAAACCTTAGTATCAGATGCAAATTTAAAATGAACACTATTTGCAGTAACATTAATTTTATAATACAATCATCCTATTAAATTCAATTGGGTTTTTTTTTTTAATTTGATTTTTTTTAATTACATGAATCAGAATTTTACTCATTTTCATTTAAACACATGATTTACGGTACAGATTCCAGATTTCAAAAGCATTACCAGTACCTTACTTTTGCATGACTGTATTAATTTTTTTCACCAGTACTGTGATACAGAGTGTAATAGAACTGGCACTTAAACATTTCAAATAAGTTAATATATCAAATCTCATGAATTAAAAATGAGTAGATATAAAATAAAAAAAAAACAAATTAAATCAATGCAAATAAAATAAATAAAAAAAATTATTATAATACTTAGTAACTATTAATTTGAATTAATTAAAATATGAATTTATTAATAAATATTGATTTCAATACAATTCATTAAATTGTCAGACTTTTTCTAGTGTTCATTTAAAACAGACTATAGGTCACCTGTAATTAATTTCTTTTGTTCTCTCCCTCCCCTTACCTGTACACCATTCCCACTTAGCCAAAACCAGTTACCTGTACTTTTTTCAGAATTTTGGCTAAGTGGGAAGACACCGTCACGGTTGACCGTCAATATAAGATTGTCTATTTGTTGAATGACAGTAAGAATATTTTCTGTAACTTACAAATAAATCTTCAGAAGATCGCATGTGTGTGCCAAATTGGGTTCTCAACTGTTTTTGGAGACTCAAGTATTTGCATAAATGAAATTCCTAAATTTAAGTGGGACTTAATTATTCAATTTTATTTTTAGTAAAGATTAACGTGACGCTGTTTTAGACACTTTGACTTTATCATTACATAAGCTCTCACAGTTTCCATATTTATGCATATATTTATTTTAAAATTTTCTATGTTTATTCATGAAATATGTTCTAACTAATAGTAAAAGTTTCAGAACACAGTGGTGTTTATTTTTCACAATAGAAACTTGTCCACGATTTTACTGGACAGCTCTTGTACATATAGCATTTCCATTAAAGGTAAGTTGACAAAATCGAGGTAAAAATGACAATATTCTTTAACATTATTAAACAGAAGTGGCGGCTGCTGTTGGCCATCGTACTTTTTCCGTACGGCCAAATATAAATAGGCTCTCAAAATACAATTACTTCATTTCCTTTGATTAATTGATAAGAAATTCCAGTGTTTAACCTTGATTTATCTTTCATTGATAATCGCGTGTGGGATAAAAGGACGGGCAAATCCTTAAAAAGTCGTTTTAGAAGTGTAGCAAACTACAGAGGTCAGGATTAACAGTATAGTTTTACATGACAAGAGAGGTTGAGAGGTCATCAAAGATATAAGAATAGGTAATTATATTAATGTAAGATATTTCTGCTAAATGTTTCCTGATTTTCTTATCTAGAGATAAATAAATGACCAGAGGTCAAAAAGGGGTCAATTTTGACAACATCTTATTGAAGTTTTAAAACAACCAAAATTAGTCCTAATGCATTACCTGTAAATTTCTCTCCTGAATTAAGCAACTTTTGGCTCCCACCAAAATGCAATGAATCGAAAGGTTTTGCAATTCTACTACCTTCAATCTGTTGGTGAGTAGGCAATTTTTTCTGTTTTATCTGATTTAAGTCATTTTTTGTTCAGAAAGTACATGTGCACACTTGCTTAAAATTCGATATAAATGTGTGAATTAGCTTACTTTAGGAAAAAGTTTAAAATTTTTAATGTTGGTATACGAAGGCATTCTAATTTAAGCATATGGTATAATTTTAAATAAAGAAGTAATTGTTCATATATAATCCTAATGAAAATAATCATTCATTAAGTGTTGGTGGTGTTCGGGTGCCCATTAGGATGGACTAAACATGGCTCCGCTTGTTACCACATGAGTTCAGAGAAAGAGTCCTGGTTTCATGCAATGGTATGTTTTTGTCAAAGAAGTGTCATATAAGACAGCGGAACAACAACTGGCATGATTGGAAATATGCAGTTTACTTCATTTTTATTTGTTACAATCAAAAGCATTCAACGATAGACAAAGAAATGGGCGGGTATAATTCGACGCGGACAGCCGAGAAAAAATTGGATTGAAATTCTAGTTTGAAATTCATTTTCAATCCACCTTGGCTTTTTTAAAAAGAAAGTGTGAATGTATCATCCAAAAGATAAATATTAATTTCAATATCTTAAATACATGTTGGTTGAAATCTATATTGATATTAGTTTATAGCCTATAATATAATCTTAGGACACTGGTAAAAGTCATAGAAGACATTTTTTTTCAGGAGACGGCCATTTGATTCTAGAAGGGGGGAATCGTTGAGTCAGATCTTGCTTTGTACCAATTAATTTTAAGGATGACAAGAGTTTATTTTAGTTTTGTTTTCAATGAAAAATGTTTGACAACTTTCTTATTTTTTCAAAGACCATTAAATTAACCCCACCCCACCCCCCAACGCACACATACATATAAACTAAATAACAAAGAGACAACAAATATTAGTCCCTTCATATTTAATTAATTTCTTTAAAACGCTTGACAGAAAATTCTGATTTATATAATATTTTCAAACCATACTGAAATTGAAAGTATTTGTCTTTTCGGTCGATCAGTAATAATGTGCCTTCTAGCGTAGCTGAGGTGGATTGAAAATGAATTTCAAACTCGAATTTCAATTCAGTGTTATCTCGGCCGTCTGCGTCGAATTGTACCCGCCCATTTCATTGTCTATCATTGTATGTTTCGATTGTAACAAATAGTAATAACGTAAGCTGCATATTTCCAATCTTGCCAGTTAATGTTCCGCGGTCTTATATTTGTCAGAAGCGCAAAGTTTATCAATCTGTCTGCTAGTATTATGTGGACCTTTGTCAGTTTGTGCCCTCCTTTTTCTAATTTAATTACATGGATGTATATCCAACATAATTGAACATTAACTAAAAAAATAAGTTCTTTGTGGAAAGCGTGTAATTATCTTTCCTTTACGCATGCTCTCAATACATGGATACATTATATAATTTCCAGACAATGTGTCAGATTCATGGATCCAGTCTTGCATCAGTGTTAAGCCAAGAAGAACAGAACTTTATTGTAGATCTTATGAAACATTCACACAGTAAGTTATGATAAAATGTCTGTCTACATATGCTCATTTTTAAGACAGTTATTAGTTTATGTAGCAGCGTGAATCCTAGGTTATAATCTTTAAATGGATATCACAAAAAAAAACTTCATAAATATATTTAAAAATATGTATATAAACAAGAAGAAAAGAAACAAATTGAAGATAATTAATGTTACTATAATTGTATTTTTCATAAAACATTTTACATTTTAAAATGCATAGATCTTTAATTTGTTTCCACGACAAGAATATATATAGCTCTGATTTAAGGAAAAGTTGCCGTTGACTGGTCAAGTTCTGAATAGTTAAACACATGGGGACAACGAATAGTATTCAAGGTCAAAAGTCCATAAAACAACACAAAATTGGAGCAGTGTAAACACGGAACTCCAAAACATCGGATGTGGGATCAGGTGCCATGAGAAGAGAGCATCACGTACCTGCCCACCCGTGTGCTCCTTGGAGTGATCGGGAAATAACAGAAAAAATCCTTTGACAATGTAGTGTATAAATAATGGACTAACAATTGGTACGAAAAACTTCAGTCAGTATTTGACTCAATGTTAAATTGTATTGCTGACAATGTCATTGTATCGACAATAGAAAAAACGAGATGATGACTTTAAACGAGCTACTGATATTCATGTTTTATTAACTTGTTTTGTCAGTAATTTACATCGTTTTAGATATTGTTTATACATAGACCATGCTCTTGCGTATCGAATCAACTGAGATACATAAACTCCATATGAAGGTGATGAAGGTATATTGCTGTATAAGTAAGGGAAGTTGACGAGAGAAAAGTTAAAGTCATCAGGTTTATCATAAAGCTAGGTTGTCAGATTGCCATTAACGTCTTTTTCAAGTAAAATATCCAAATATGAAACAGATATGTCAGACTGTGATATTTTTTTTATCCCAAACTCACCGGGATATATCGTATCGACATAAGTTTGGAAATTACAATTGTTAATTGCTAATACCTCGTCGATCTATCTAAATGTCGAGTTGAAGGCCACAACAAGTGTTTTCTTCTTTTCACGCATAAGATTTTGCACAAATTCTGCTTCATATGAAAACAAAAATAGGTCTGCTAAAACGGGGCGCAATTAACACCATACGAATTCCAATAGATGTTTGGAAGACCTGGTCTCCTAAAACAGCATAGGTATGTCAACCTGAAACTCAAGCATCTTTTTGATGTCGACTTTAGAGTACTTGTGTATATAATCAGAATGATTTTAACAAAATAATTTTGCAAATGTACAATGACAAGGTAAGTCAATTAACGAGTCTCATTTATATTGAAAAAGCAGCTGTCAATAATATCGAAAAGTCTGGACTTTACTTTATCGTAGGGAATGGTTGTGTATAAAGTTGAAAAGTCGTAAGATTTTATGCTGTTGATTTTGGTAAAATCTTTATTTTTACCTTGAAAAAGACGTTGATGGTAATCTGACAACCAGGCTATATGATAAACGTGATGACATTTACTTTTCTATCGTCAACTTCCCTTATTTATGCAGCAATATACCGTCATCACCTGCATACGGAGTATATATATCTCAGTTGATTCGATACGCAAGAGCATGCTCTTCGTATGAACAATGACTAAATCTAGGTAAATTATTTAAAAGAAGTTGATGAAACAAGAATATCAGCAGTCTCGTTTAAAGTCATCATTTCGTAAGTTTTATGGTCGATACAATGACCTTTTCTGCAAATACAATTTATCATTGAGTCAAATGCTGACTGACGTTTTTTATACTAATTGTTAGTCCATTATTTATACACTGAATTGAGGACGGATTTTTCTTTTATTTCCTTATCATGACAAGGAGCACACGGCGGGTGTGACCGGTCAGCAGGGGATGCTCACTCCTCCATGGCACCTGATCCCACCTCTGATGTTTCGGAGGTCCTTGTTTGCCCTGCTCCTATTTTGCATTGTATAATGAACTTTGAGATTGAATACTGTTCGTTATCTCCATATCCTTATTTTAAGTATCCACATCTGATTTACACAACTTCTTGAATATAGTGTTGCACAGTATATCTAAGACTGTCTAACTGTTTCAGACAGCATTGTTTGGTTAGGTGGGACAGATTGGACTTTAGAAGGCGCTTTTATCTGGGAACCGTATGGAGACAAAATGAATTACACACATTTCGGTTCTGGGGAACCAAACAATGGTGATGGACGAGGAGAAGAAAATTGTCTGTTAATTGACGGCTCGTCACATAAAGACCACGCCTACGTCTGGGATGACAGAGACTGTGATGATTCGCACTATTATGTTTGCAAACAAATGTAAAGCTACGCTACATTGTATACTCTTTGTTGTAATTGATACTTTCTTTTCTTTTCATACACTTTGTCAAAGCAAGCGGCTCAAACACTTGATTCTAGATCTCATGCTATTCATCACATTTTCCCTACATTATAGTCCTCTTTTATAATTTATGATTTTAAAATCTAATAAGAGTCATATAAAAATAATAATTGTCTATATTGAAAATAATATTTCATAAGATCATATATATTTTGTATTGTGCTAAGTGTTTTGAAAATTTCATATTTAAATCCAAATAATATTTTGCAAAATTCGAGACGAAATGGGATAAAATGTAGAGATATTACAAGTATTGCCTTTTGTTTGTTTTGTAGGGACGATATAACTGGAAACTTGGTCGGTTGACAACTGTCACATTTATTTCTGTATATCTGTTGCTTATTTTCAAATAAACTTAAAACTAGCTGTTGTTATAAGAGAACACTTCTCGCATATAAGTGTTTGTCCTTAAATGTACTCTCCCTCTTATATAGGTAATAAGGAACCTAAAAATTTATTCTAGGATCTACATAAATGGATTAATGGATAAATGATCAATAGGTCACTCTCTACCATCAGGTCATACATTCACTGTATGCATAAGGAAGGAACCAACCAATTAATTTGTAAGGGATACTAAATATTTCAAATGGGAGCTTTACATTTAATAGGATATAGGTAAAACCTCTGGGGTTCATCCATTCTCCTTGAATCTGGAAACGTTGAAATTTCTCAAAACCGATTGAAAGGAATTACACTGGTTTTACTTAAACTTTTAAAAGCCTGTTGTTTATGAAAGTCAGTCAATGATAATACTGATGGTTTGCACTAATTGAAATGTCTGAATTTACAATGCCATCTAATGACTGCATTTTCAGATAATAAAAACTTTGCTTTTCAACATTCCTCTATGCAGTGAATCAGTCAATTGGAGGAATAAAATGAGTTAATGCAAGACTCAGGTCAGCTTTAATGCATCTCAATACAGGACATGTATTACAATGTAGGAACCACGGTCTTTCAATCTATGCATTGGACAATTCGTCAATGCAGGTTTTAGCAGATGTATGGTCTGCATTTAGATATTCACACTTGTTAAGCATTGTTTCAATGCAGATCTGAATGTTGAACAAAGTACTAAGTATTCAAACTCGAAAGTCCATTAAACAATACAATCAGAAGCAGAGCAAACACGAATATCTAAAAAACATGAAGGAAAAAAAAGTGATATCAGGTACCACGAAGGAGTGAACATCCCCTGCCGAACATTAACCCTGTAGTGTGCTCCTTTAATGATCTGTAAATAACGGGAAAGGCTGTCGACAATTCAGTGTATAAACAATGGCCAAACAATTACCATTTTGCACACTTACCGGTATTTTTTTAAAAAAAATTTGATTGTACGCACAAGTAATCTGAAGCTGACATTGAAAAGATGTTTGAGTTTCTGATTGAATATATCTATGTTGTTTTTGGAGACCAGGTCTTCCTACAATTTATTGGAATCCCCATGGGAATCAACTGCGCCCGTTATAAATAGACTTATTTGTATCATTTTGTATTCATATTATGCAGAATTTGCTCAAAATATTATGCGTGAAAAGTAGAGTAAACTTGCTGTGGTATTCAACTCGACGTTAAAGCTGAACACCACTCGTAAAAAGGCATAGTCCGCCATGTTTCCTGTTCATCAACGCTCTCCCTACATCCCCTATATAAGGAGCAGATCTAGTACAGTTAAATGTATTTCGCTGTAGTAGCCAGACTAGTGTAGACAAACATCTTACACTGCTGTTCTACTTGGTCACGATAAAACTATCAAATTTTAAGCATTTTTTTTTCAAAACAGAACAAAAGTATCATGAAAAATACAGGTCAATACATCATTCACAAACAGAAAATGCACATAAAAACAGGGAATAAACGCAAAAAAAAGACCACGAAAGGAATCAGGGAGCTCGAGCTCAACCGGTATAGTAATGCGTTGCCATAATCCAATCTAGAGGTGACGAGTGAGGACACTAAGGTCTTGCAGGCACTTTCTGTAATATATTTACGTATCCGACCGATATTATGCAGCTGATAGAAGCACTGTTTAGAAATTGAACTTATCTGGTCGTCCATACTTAGTGACCAATCAAAACATACACCTTAATTTCTAACACAGGACGATACATCTATGATTTGACCATCAAAATTCAAATTGTAATTTGCGAAATCACGGGATTTGTTTTTTGATTTGTTAAAGTCGATAAGTTCCGTTTTGTCTTGATTTAATTTAAGCAAGTTAGTTTTCATCCATGCACTGATATCAGGCATGCATTTTTCTAACCGTTCCGCTACGGCATCCTGTTGGTTTGATGATCATATATACCTGAGTATCATCATCGTAGCTATGAAAGGACATTCCATGTCTGCGACAGATCTCACCAATGGGTTTTGAAAACATACAGTAGAGCTTAGGACCTAAGACAGACCCTTGTGGAACTCCGAACTTTAGCTGAAAATTAGATGACATGGATGAATGAACCGCGACTCGTTGACATCTGTTGTTTAAGTAAGATTCCATCCAAAGCAGAGCGTCACCACAGATGCCATAGGAAAATTTAAGACGATTAAGAAGGATAGAATGATCTATAACGTCAAAAGCCGCTGATAAATCCAACATCAAGTGAACCACACATGAGTTGGAATCTAGTGCTGATACGATATCATGATGCACCTTCAGGAGGGCTGTCACTGTAGAATGGTGTACTCGGTATGCAGATTGGTAAGTATCCTGTAGATTGTTCGCCACAAGATGATGTTCTATTCGTGTACTTACCACTTTTTCAAGAATCTTTGAGATGAAAGGAAGGTTGGAAACCGGGCGGTAATTCTTGAATACCTCTGCATCGATTCCTTGTTTCTTAAGTAGTGGGCGGACTAAAGCTTCTTTAAATGATGATGGTACCGATGATTCTGCCAAGGATTTGTTGATTATGTTTGTAACAATAGGAAGCACATCAGAAGGAAAGTAAAGCATTTTTGTTTAAAAATTCAAGTTACATGATGAAAAGACTTCTAATCATGCCAAGAAATATTCTAGATAATTAGAAATGCTCTTTTTAAATAATTTAGTACTGCATTGTGATCGCCAACGGACGCTGTAGAAACGCCTTGGAAGCGCAATTATCGCAGTGACAACTCCGTGCTGTCGCTGTATAATCGCAGTCGGAAAGATCACAAGACGATAAATCTCATTAGAAGCGCCGTAAAAACGCAATAGAAACGCAGTGACATCTCCAAGGACTCCGCGACATCTCCATGAGGTCTCCGTAAAAGCGCAGTCTACTATCACTGCGTTCGTGCCGCGATCATGTGCGTCTTCACGGCGTTCGAACGGAGCTCCCACTACGTTATTGGAGATCTCACCGCGCTGCTACTGCGATCATACTGCGGTTCTTATCAGACAGCGATCGCACGGAGCGTACTTTGTGCATGCCCAAAGTGATCGCCGTCCCCTGGCGTTCTAGGAGACCCTACGCGACCTTACGGCGTTCAGTGGAGTTCTCGCCGCGTTGTCACGGCGCTGTAGGAGACTCTACTGCGATCACCTCGGCGTTTTGCATTTTTTGAAGACGCCGTGCAGTCGCCGTGAGGACGCAGCCCCGGTGTGACAGGGGTTTAAACTCCGTATGCAGGTGATAGAGGTATATTGCTGCAGTAAGTAAGTAAGGGAAGATGACAAATGAAAAGTATCGGTGTTAGATTCGATATAAATTTTTATTTTTTGGGGGTAAAGAAAACTACATTTTTTTTTTCAAACTAGAATATTGGAGTTTATCATTTCAATATCTTTAAAGTAAGATAAAGAATGAATCATAAATATTTAAACACGGTTGGGTGATATTTGAATGTCAATGCTAAATATAAATATCAACATCTTAATTAGGGTCGTGGACATGTCATGTCTCAGATTTAGCTTAATGTCACAGCATGCATTTACTTCATTTGGCATATCTTTAATAAATATGATGCCAGAGTCTAACTTTTCAATTTGGTTACCATGGTAACAAGGATGTTATTTTGAGAATTCTCCGATTAAGCAAAGGATGAGTGCACTCAAGCTATACGAGTTGGATCCCGGTGTTTGTGCAAAATAAAATTTAAAAAATTCATTAACTTTTTGTATTCAACAATGTATTAAGAGCAGATTTTGATATATTATAATGCATGAAAGCATTGCCGAACGACACTAGCTTTTGAGACGGGGATTTAAGAGTTTTGTCACATTTCTATTGTCATTCATATCATATGCATATCAGTTTTCAACGATATCGTTTACATCGAGCTGCAAATTGTCCATTGGTCCTATAAATGGCTTGTAAAAATAAAACAACTACCTAAATATTGTATGTATAAAGATTTCAAAACACATTTTAATACTGAAAACTACTCTAGAAATGAATATTCCAAAATTTCAAAGATCAATTCTTGCTCAATTTAGATAAGGAATTTTACCAATTAGAGTTGAAACTGAAAGATATAAAGGAGAATCATTAGAAGATAGATTATGTAATTTTTGTTCTCAAGATGTAGAATACGAGTACCACTTCTTATAAAATTGTACAGAATATTCCAATTACAGATCAGATTTATTTTCTAGTATTAATTTTCTATGTCAGATTTAGATAGTGTAATTTACCTCTTAACAAATTTACCTAGGCAGACCTTAACATATCTATATTGAAAAATTATCCAAACTACAGTTGAGTTATCCACTACATTAAGAGGTCTCCGAAAGTTTACTGATATTATAATCCCTTTACACATGTGACATTCCACTATTCGATACGCTAACGCTCTCAATGAATATTTCATTGTATTTGTCATTGAAAGTTTCGGTTGTGACAGTGACTATCAGACTTCCAACTTCAATGTGGAAGATTTTTGCGCAAATTTTAATAGGGTTTGGAGATTATATGTCTCTTATTTTATTTTGTATTTTTCGTTTGGGGTATTTTGAAAGAATTCTGTTATTGTCAGTGTGATTAGTAAGTATAGTCTAATGTCTCCTCTATATTATGTTCTGCAGGTCGAGAAATCTACCCCATTCCAAAACACTAGAATCATTTATTATTTGTGCACCATAAAACGGTTTATTCCCACTTAGGCCAAAATAAAAAAATTCCTTTGTTTCCCCTAACGCGACCGACTCAATTAGATCGCGCCGACTGAAAAGATTTTTTAAATAAGATGAATCAAAAATTATTTTTATTGTTAACAAGTTTTATAAAAAATAAAAATTTCATCAAAATCAGTTTTTATCAGAACGGCCAACATTGTTGTACTGTGATTTTCAAGCATTTGCTGGAAACAAAATGGCACCCAGATGAGATTACACAGAATTAGTTCTTCATAAAACAATGACGATGTCTCAATCTTATGCCTTCGGCTAATTAGTATTCTTCACTCATGAAAGTTTTAAGGTACGTAATACATGGTAAGGCCAACCTCATGAGCAGATGAGGGGCCCTCCTAGTGAACACATCATTCAATTTCACTGCATTTTATTTAATTTGAGTTTTGATCTAACAACCAGTTCATATATGTTCCTATGTTTACTTCATGTCATTATGGAACCATAAGAGTTGTTGTAAATATGTCTGCGTATTCATCCTGATAAATATAATTCAGATGTCCTTTCTTGATGCCTTTATGTATGGAGTAAACTTCGTGACTATGACATTGTACCGGTATATAGCATTTTTATCATTTGTAGATTCGGTTTGGCTCAACTAAATATTGTTTACATACTCTTTCCAAATAGTTTTGAAATCATGATTCAGCTTCCTGAGACGTCCAGTGTATTTTTCTTTAATCAGGCCCTTGAAGATTGGTTGTTTAGATGCTTTTAATCCCTTTGAGATTTGTTGGGACGACATTTGAATATTTCCACTTTGTTCCAAATTTAGACGTACTTGGCACTTTTTTGCCATTTAGCAGTGGAGGATCTTTTTTGAGCCAGCATCTTCTGCGACATTGGACATATGTTTTTTTTTTGGTTCCTTTTGAGAGACCGTATTCAACGTTTCTCATTGGGATTTGAACCTGCGACCTAAAATTAGCTATTACATTTTAACTCCAAAGCCAAATGCTCTAGAACCACTGTAAATCTCATGGCCCTCAAAAAATTACATTGATTGTCCTTAAACACTAGAGGCTGATGGAAGGTTTTAAATAATATACTCGGATGTCCGGTCTTTGCGTATTTGAAAAACTTGACTTTTTTATTCGATTTATATAAATGTACTCTGGCGTGAGATATTTTCCGAACTTTAGCTGAAAATTAGATGACATGGATGAATGAACCGCGACTCGTTGACATCTGTTGTTTAAGTAAGATTCCATCCAAAGCAGAGCGTCACCACAGATGCCATAGGAAAATTTAAGACGATTAAGAAGGATAGAATGATCTATAACGTCAAAAGCCGCTGATAAATCCAACATCAAGTGAACCACACATGAGTTGGAATCTAGTGCTGATACGATATCATGATGCACCTTCAGGAGGGCTGTCACTGTAGAATGGTGTACTCGGTATGCAGATTGGTAAGTATCCTGTAGATTGTTCGCCACAAGATGATGTTCTATTCGTGTACTTACCACTTTTTCAAGAATCTTTGAGATGAAAGGAAGGTTGGAAACCGGGCGGTAATTCTTGAATACCTCTGCATCGATTCCTTGTTTCTTAAGTAGTGGGCGGACTAAAGCTTCTTTAAATGATGATGGTACCGATGATTCTGCCAAGGATTTGTTGATTATGTTTGTAACAATAGGAAGCACATCAGAAGGAAAGTAAAGCATTTTTGTTTAAAAATTCAAGTTACATGATGAAAAGACTTCTAATCATGCCAAGAAATATTCTAGATAATTAGAAATGCTCTTTTTAAATAATTTAGTACTGCATTGTGATCGCCAACGGACGCTGTAGAAACGCCTTGGAAGCGCAATTATCGCAGTGACAACTCCGTGCTGTCGCTGTATAATCGCAGTCGGAAAGATCACAAGACGATAAATCTCATTAGAAGCGCCGTAAAAACGCAATAGAAACGCAGTGACATCTCCAAGGACTCCGCGACATCTCCATGAGGTCTCCGTAAAAGCGCAGTCTACTATCACTGCGTTCGTGCCGCGATCATGTGCGTCTTCACGGCGTTCGAACGGAGCTCCCACTACGTTATTGGAGATCTCACCGCGCTGCTACTGCGATCATACTGCGGTTCTTATCAGACAGCGATCGCACGGAGCGTACTTTGTGCATGCCCAAAGTGATCGCCGTCCCCTGGCGTTCTAGGAGACCCTACGCGACCTTACGGCGTTCAGTGGAGTTCTCGCCGCGTTGTCACGGCGCTGTAGGAGACTCTACTGCGATCACCTCGGCGTTTTGCATTTTTTGAAGACGCCGTGCAGTCGCCGTGAGGACGCAGCCCCGGTGTGACAGGGGTTTAAACTCCGTATGCAGGTGATAGAGGTATATTGCTGCAGTAAGTAAGTAAGGGAAGATGACAAATGAAAAGTATCGGTGTTAGATTCGATATAAATTTTTATTTTTTGGGGGTAAAGAAAACTACATTTTTTTTTTCAAACTAGAATATTGGAGTTTATCATTTCAATATCTTTAAAGTAAGATAAAGAATGAATCATAAATATTTAAACACGGTTGGGTGATATTTGAATGTCAATGCTAAATATAAATATCAACATCTTAATTAGGGTCGTGGACATGTCATGTCTCAGATTTAGCTTAATGTCACAGCATGCATTTACTTCATTTGGCATATCTTTAATAAATATGATGCCAGAGTCTAACTTTTCAATTTGGTTACCATGGTAACAAGGATGTTATTTTGAGAATTCTCCGATTAAGCAAAGGATGAGTGCACTCAAGCTATACGAGTTGGATCCCGGTGTTTGTGCAAAATAAAATTTAAAAAATTCATTAACTTTTTGTATTCAACAATGTATTAAGAGCAGATTTTGATATATTATAATGCATGAAAGCATTGCCGAACGACACTAGCTTTTGAGACGGGGATTTAAGAGTTTTGTCACATTTCTATTGTCATTCATATCATATGCATATCAGTTTTCAACGATATCGTTTACATCGAGCTGCAAATTGTCCATTGGTCCTATAAATGGCTTGTAAAAATAAAACAACTACCTAAATATTGTATGTATAAAGATTTCAAAACACATTTTAATACTGAAAACTACTTAGAAATGAATATTCCAAAATTTCAAAGATCAATTCTTGCTCAATTTAGATAAGGAATTTTACCAATTAGAGTTGAAACTGAAAGATATAAAGGAGAATCATTAGAAGATAGATTATGTAATTTTTGTTCTCAAGATGTAGTAGAATACGAGTACCACTTCTTATAAAATTGTACAGAATATTCCAATTACAGATCAGATTAATTTTTTCTAGTATTAATTTTCTATGTCAGATTTAGATAGTGTAATTTACCTTTTAACAAATTTACCTAGGCAGACCTTAACATATCTATATTGAAAAATTATCCAAACTACAGTTGAGTTATCCACTACATTAAGAGGTCTCCGATAGTTTACTGATATTATAATCCCTTTACACATGTGACATTCCACTATTCGATACGCTAACGCTCTCAATGAATATTTCATTGTATTTGTCATTGAAAGTTTCGGTTGTGACAGTGACTATCAGACTTCCAACTTCAATGTGGAAGATTTTTGCGCAAATTTTAATAGGGTTTGGAGATTATATGTCTCTTATTTTATTTTGTATTTTTCGTTTGGGGTATTTTGAAAGAATTCTGTTATTGTCAGTGTGATTAGTAAGTATAGTCTAATGTCTCCCCTATATTATGTTCTGCAGGTCGAGAAATCTACCCCATTCCAAAACACTAGAATCATTTATTATTAGTGCACCATAAAACGGTTTATTCCCACTTAGCCAACATTTTGAAAAAACCTATTCCCACATAGCCAACATTTTGATTTTTACACCTGAGTGACCAACAGGCTATAGTCTGTTTTCAGGTATGAGTATATATGGATTACCTGAGAATTACTACCATTGGAATGTGTAAAAATACATAAATTGAAATTAAAATTTTATATCAATATTATTATAAAATCAGAGTAATCAAATTAAATTTCCAGAAATTTTTTAATAAATATAGTAAAATCAGCATTTTAGAAATTTACAAAAAAATATATATATTAATTAAAATTAATTTTATAAGAAATGAAACAAAAAAGAAAAGTAAGAGAATTTTGAATGCTCTAATATAATTAACATTTGAGATTAGAGATATTTATCTGAGTATGTATTTGATCATATTAATTTATGAACAAAAGTAATTAAAGCTGATATAATGTGAATGACTTATTACTAGTACTGAGTATCTAAAGAAGACACCAGCTTAAATATTCATTCCATACTTCAATTCAATTCACTTTATTACGTAAGACATACATCTTATTGTATACAATATAAATTTATAATATGTAAACAGTAAAGCATAACGAGGGTATTTTTTTAACAGTCAGCATAGTTATTATACAATCAGTATCATAATGATGGTGAATGTACAAACCATTTTTAATTTGTTTATAAGGCAATATGACATTCATCACGTAAGTGAAAGGCATGGTACAAAAATTTTCCCAAATTACAAAGGTCCTTAACATTATGTGCACATAACAACTGTATGAATTTAAACATAGATGGTTTTTCCCAGTAGTATTTTTAATATATTTTACTCGTAAACCCTTGTATCGTGGACACTTTAAAACAAAATGGAATTCATCTTCAATTTCAGAACTACAAACTTCACATATTCGGTTTTCGCGCAAGATATTTCTATGGCGTCCACTTTCAATTAAGCTAAATTATGTGATGACAGTCTTATCTTACTAATTTGCTTTTTATAAATGGATGGAATAGGTTTTACCAAATAATATTGCAGTGTGAAGTGGTCAATAATGTAATTAAATAACATACATCTAGATGAACTATTGATATTAGCAAGGAGATTTTGTACATAGTTGTCAATAATTCTTTGCTTTATAATTGAGAAATGGCTGTTATAACTAATTCTTTCGAAATTGGTCAGTCCACATATATCCTAGACCAATTTCGAATAATTTATCTTTAATATTAGAAGCCCAATTCTTGATCTTGTTCTTTGGTTGTTCAATTTCCTCTAACAGTTTCTCATAACATGATCTCAAAATACAGTTCTTACTTTGTAATATTTTGAACCAAGTTTTGAACCAAAATATAACATAGAAGTATTTGTGTTTTTTCTAACATATAAAACACTCTTAATGAATTCTAAATGTATCTTCTCAATATCACATGCCAATAGTTTCGAACCATTGTCATTTATATTTTTATCCGGATTCACACGTAATGGCAAATCATAGTCCAACTCATAACCAATAGTTTCCATTTGGCTCAGGTTGTTCTCATTAAGAACGTCATCAATTATGAAATCTTCCCTTAATGAAGTCCGTGCATTCATGTCTCCTAATATCATAACTTTTCCTTTACTTTGAAATGAAGTTATTTGTGTTTCCAGATCATTGAATAAGTCGCAGTCATAAAGGCGGTAGAATGTAGAATTACTAGGTGGTATATATATATACACAACCTACATGTAGGTCTTTGTCTATATTTCTGATAAGACGCTGTATTTTTAACCATATATAGTATCGTGCTGATTTTTTACAACCGATATATAGCTGTGAAATTTTTTACGAATCAAAATTACAATTCCACCTCCTTGGGTGTTTCTGCTTTTCTGTCTTGGAAAAACATACGAATCAAAATTTTCCACGTCCACTTCAAGATCTTCTTGAAGCCAACATTCAGTTAAAAGAATAATATCATAAGACAATAAGAACTTTTGGAAACTTAGTTCTTTAATTTTAGTTGCAAAACCACCGTTGATATTCCAACAGATGAATTTCAATACTTCAGTACAAACAGTTTTTGTATGTTTGCCATTCTCCTGAGATCCCTATCCTACAGCCTCATCATGATCCTCCCTATTGGTTGTCTCCATAGCTTCTAGTGTTTCCGGTCCTGTGTACTCCTCACCATCAATATACAGTCTGTTAACAACCAATGTTGCCTTTTTACCTCTGTTCCTTGCTTCTTTAAGAATTGGGTAAAGTTGTTTTCTTTGTTCCTGTATTACTCTTGGGAATTGTTCCTGAATTGCATATCTTGTGTCCACTAGCTTTCCAGCATTGGCGCGGACTTTCTCTCTCGCTCTGAATGACGAAAATTTCACTACCACTGGTCTGCACTCCCCATTCCTCTTTCTTCCTATCCGATGAGCCCTTTCAATGTCCTGCTT
>PRKT01000206.1:615685-654905 GCA_003671525.1 Saccostrea glomerata | reverse complement strand
ACCCCCCCCCCCCCCCCCCCAATCATACATTGCAGAAAAACCATCTTAAGAAAAAATCATTTTACCTAATTGAACAAATTGTTAGGTAATAGAAATGTATGTGAAAGTCTTTAATTTTTTTTTTACATATTAGTAGAATATCTGCGAAAACAAATAAATCAAATTATAAGAAAAATTCATACTCTAATGATATTTTGAACTTTGCGTTTTTCATCATTACAATATAGAATTAAACGAGAGTTAAATAGAAATCATGTTCTGAGTAACGCGTCTTTGTTCTATATTTTAATGTAATTTACGTATATCTAAAATGTGGTAAATTTTTAAGGTATACCTTTACTCCTTTGACCAAAAATTCCACTGATAAGAACGAAAAATTACCTATTGCACATTGTACACCGATGATTCTTGTGTTACATTTCAATTTTAAGTAACTAGGTCAATGATTTACTTATCATGCTAGTGGCCTCTGAGTATTTCTCGGGAAATACCTCAATTTTTCACACTATAACCATTTTTTTCTTCACTCACATAATATTACAAGCAACAAAACTCTTTGAATAATGAAATATTAAAGCAATGGAACAGTATTGCTTCATATCAAGAATTGATCAGAGTTTGCGCCATAAATGTGATTACTATTACAGTCCGAATTTCCTCTGTCATAATTATAGTTTTTCCTTATTTTTTATCGAATATTAAAAAATCTGAATGATAAGAACTCTAAATCATTTATTGGCTCATGTTACTTTTGTTGCCCTTATTCTCATGGTATTAATATTATATGGGGTCAATGATAAAATCTTTGAGACATGTTGTCAGGATTTATGAGCTTTAACACATATAATGTTTGCAAAACGATGTTTAAAATAATGTAATCTTTACTTTGTAATTAATATTGCAAGAAATAAAAAAAAAAATGACAAAAATTCAAAATTTAGTCCGAATTTCCTCTGCATTTCCATACATTGAGTTTTGTTCCTGTATATTTTCTTTAAATAATAAATATAAAAATTTTGAATAGATATTGATTTAAAACTTGGTTATTTTATCCATTTAGAACAATTTTTGATTTAACATATTATACTTTATAAAATTTCCTTTCTGTATTCTGAAACCCGAGTAAACGTCATCCTTAAAAAAGAAGTTGATGAAACAAGAATATCAGCAGTCTCGTTTTAAGTCATCATTTCATAAGTTCAATGGTCGAAACAATGACATTGTAGTTGTAGTAGTTGTAGTAGTAGTAGTAGTAGTAGTAGTAGTATTTATTTGGTATCATGTCATCATACATAAACAAATACACATAATTATACATGATCTTATAAAAGACAAAAGTTGGTAATCCAGATTTTGTAAATAAATAAATAAGGTTACAATATTTTTAGAAATAAAATTCAAGGTGACTAGATAGATACCAAGATAACCCATTAAAGCTCGAGAGCTTATTTCCAATGGGGTCATATAAATTATCTAATCTTAGATCCTATCATTGTCAACAAATACAATTTTATCATTCATATGAGTCAAATGCTGATTGACGCTTCTCATACTAATTTTTAGTCCATAATTTAAACACTGAACTGATGCCGAATTTTTCCGTTATTCCCTGATCATGTTAAGGAGCACACGCTGATTTTGAACAGTCGGCAGGGATGCTCACTCCTCCATGGCACCTGATCTCACCTCTGTTGTTTTGGAGGTCCTTGTTTGCTCTGCTTCTATTTTGTATTGTTTATGGACTTTTCAGCTTGAATACTGTTTGTTATTTCCATATACGAGGCTTGATCCAAAGTTCGTCGAATAACTTTTTAAAATTTTATAGTGATTTGATGAAAGCAAACAAATTGCGTTCTTATTATATAGAGTCATTATGCAACAATACTGGAAAATTTTACCAAGTTCCAATTACCAATAAGTTCACACGAGCTTTCTAAAACTGGATACATGTAGTTGTAAAATCCGGGGGAGACTTTGAGGTAACGTCAAGTTAAGTTTGTCACGTCATGTTATTAGAGCATCTCATCCTCATGAGCAATTTGACTTTTTCATCCTACAGATTGCTGCCTTTATCAATTTTTTTCTCTCAGAAATGCCTGGGTATCCTCTCGCACCGACTTATCTTCATATTACACTCATATTTCAAAAATACTTCCCCATCTTTCCATAAAATGTTCCATTAACAGTAACTATGCCAAGCACAGTACGTCAGCGGTAAACGTCCATTAACGCTAAATTTATCTACGAGGAAAAAACAGACCCTCCAAAAGGCGCCTATACCTTCAAAAAACCTCCATGAAAGTTCTAATTCTTTTTATCTTTCTTCTGCCAGTGGAAAATCAGTTGCATAATGCTGTTCTCGAGATTTTCCACAAAATTTTAAAACTTGCTCTGCCAGAAGATGTCTTCTTTGTAAGCACAGCCCTGACACATCCAGCTTTAATAACCCTGTTACAATGCCTTGACTGAAATTTGACGCTGTCTAACAATATAAAGATGAAAAATAAATCATCAACTTATAAACTAAATGACAATTTATAACTCTTACGCAAAGATTTATAATAGCTCAAGTAATAGTAATAATGATATAATTTTTAGGTCCCCTGAGTAAACTCAGGTAACCTACATGTATTGCCATCTGTTCTCATCTGTCGTCGTGCGTCGTGCATCGTGCGTTGTGCGTTTACATTTGAACATTTTCAGCTTCTTCTCTGCAACCACTAAACCAATTTCAACCAAATTTGGCACAAAGCATTGATTGGTGAAGGGAAACAAAAATTGTGAATTTCATAATCCCTGCCCCCCTGGGGCCTGACAGGTGGGGCCAAAGCCACTAAAATTAGTGCAATCTTTGAAAATCTTCTTCTTTACTCCTGGACATCAAGCAGTCAAACTGTTTGTATGATTGTAATCAGCATTGAGTCATCTACCAAAATTGTGAAATCCATGGCCCTGGGGTCAAGGGTTCTAGTGCTAGGGCGGGGCTAAATAAGTATATAGTGAAAATGCATTATTTCTTTGAAAATCTTCTTCTCTGCTCCTGGGTATTAAATAAACCATCTAAGTGCATAGTTATAATGAGCAAGAGTGCCTCTACCAAAATTTTGAATTTTATCGCCCCAGGGTCAGGGGTTCTGGTGTTAGGGCGGGGCTCTATAGATTATATAGTGAAAATACATGAATTCTTTGAAAATCTTCTTCTCTGCTCCTAGGTATTAAATAAATAAACTAAATACATAGTTATGATGAGCAAGGGTGCCTCTACCAAAATTGTGAATTTTATGGTCCCAGGGTCAGGGGTTCTGGTGTTAGGGCGGGGCTCTATAGATTATATAGAGAAAATACATGAATTCTTTAAAAATCTTCTTCTCTAGATCTGCTCCTAGGTATTAAATCAAATAACTAAGTGCATAGTTATGATGAGCAAGGGTGCCTCTACCGAAATTGTGTATTTTATGGCCCCAGGGTCAGGGGTTCTGGTGTTAGGGCGGGGCTCTATTGATTATATAGTGAAAATACATGGATTCTTTGATTTTTTTTCTCTGGTGTTAAATAAACTTACTTAGTACATAGTAATGATCAGCAAGAATGCCTCTTCTAAAATTGTGAATTTTACGACCCCAGGGTAAGGTTTCTTGTGTTAGGGTGGGGCTCTATAGATATCATAGTGAAAATACATGAATTCTTTGAAAATTTTCCTTTCTGCTGCTAGGTATTAAGCAGGTGAACATACCATTATAATTCTGATGAGCAAGGGTCCTTATCTTCCAGAATTGTGAATTTCAAGGCCCGTGGATCAGGGGTACCATAGAGGGGGAGGGTGTACCTATATACTGAAAATGAATGAATTGTTTGAAATCTGCTCCGTGGTATTAATGAAATATTTTTGAAAAGCAAAGATGCCTTTTTAAAAATTGTGCAATGTTTGGATCTAGGCCTAAGGGTCCGGGGTTCATGTGTGAAAGGAGCACTACTGATTAGTTGACATGCATTTTTTGCTCCCCTACCCTACCTTTGTGTATTAAGTAACCAAACTTAGCAACTGCTAAGTGTATTGTTATGATGATCAATGGTGTCTCTTTCAAAATTGTGAATGCCATAGCAACTGGCTTAAAACATGAATCAAATTCAGTCACTGGAAAGTTGTTGCATAATGCTCAGGTGACCTATAAGGCCCATGGATCTCTTGTTGTTTTATATGCCACTTATTGGATCCATTTTATCATTTTTATTAGAATTAAAATGATAATGAAAGAGTAAATGTCTCCCCCGCATTTTCAAACATGCGTTTATATGACGACTGCTCTAAAATTTCTATCATAGATATTTAAAATATTTTTCTTTTAAAAAAATCAACGTGTCAATATTCTCATTTGTTACTTTCAATCATTTTCACAAGTAAATAAATAAAATATGAAGAAATTTTACGAACGTTTGGACCAACCCTCGTATTTCTTCACCTACCTTGTTTTTCATGACTGGAAAATGTATCTTTACTCATATAACATAGTTGGTGTTATTTTGACGACAAAATGTGTGGATGAAGTAAGTTTTATGGTAGCCTTCCTAAAATACATTCGAACATAAGTCACTGTTACAAAATTCGTGCATTTTAAACCTAAAATAGTATTGATTGTTATTATTATTTTGCTTAAAAGAAGTTTTAGGTTCATGAAGGCAATTTTTGTTTAAAAAGGGTTTTTTTGTTTTGGCTGCTAGTAATTTAAGAAGCACGTTCTCAAATAGAGTTTTCTGAATCTTGAAATGGAATACAGTAAATCAGGGACAAAAGGAGAATTTCAAAATCTGGCTACATTTTAAAAGTCATTTAAAAATACATATTTTGAAGCAGAGCGAAAAGGGACCTTTCAAACATCAGAGGTGGGAGAATTGAAAGAAGTTTGAACGAAAACGTGCTTTATTTAAGGTAAAGAAATTTTTACCTCCAACACTGAAAAAAGTTTACCATTATTCCTTCTTGTCACGGAGTTTATATTTTTAGAAGAAAAAGATCAAGATCACAATTAAATTAACAATTTATTTTATTTGTCACCTTCACATGTTCAGTGTACAAGATAATAATAAAGTATATCATAGGCACTTTGTTTAAATCCTTACAAACATTCGGCAATTCTTCCAAACACAATATATTTTTTACTTATTTGCCTAGATTTTTCTCATCGATTGACACATGTTTTTAAATAAGTGACTTTGTCTTTAATAAATTCCCTAAATCCAGGAATCCGCACGACGTACACCAGCGGGTTGAACACTGAATGAAGAGTAGAGATACAAAACAATACGGTACGAACGATATCATCCCCACTGCCCTCCATCAAAAATCCTTCCGCGAACAGAAAAAAGTAGAATGGTCCATTCAGCGATAGATGTAGCAAAATAATGATGGAGACAGTTATCAACGATTTTTTATGACGAAGCGTATTGGGGTTTTTCTGCAGTTGTTTATTCATATTACTTTCGGATGATTCAGGTTTCTGGGATTCTGTATCATGTGAACACACGGGGGAGGATTTCGGTGATCTTTGTTCTTCGAATCCTTTTGGTTGTACGGAATCCAAGGTAAAAACGAGCGTTTTTGGCGAGGAATTAAAGTTTAACGTATCTTTTATGGAGGATAAATTTTCTGAAATATTTTCCTTTTCTATGTTTATGTGCGACTTTCCATTGGATATTTCTTCAGTTTTGATACTCCTACGCCCTGGATTATTGAAAATTTGAATGGAAGTTGATAAGATATTAGATTTACGCAAATTTTGTTCATGTTGTTCTTTACTCTTTGCCTCATTTTCATCTTTTGGTATGGTCATTTCACGGACGGTAACAAGACTGCTGTTGGAGACATCATCATTTTGAACTGTGTTTTTCGTCTGTATTTGGTCACTTGCATATTCGATATTGATAGGAAATATTCGCCTCAACCAAGTCTGCCGTGTATATAGTTTACATCCAACTATAAGATTCATAGTTATCAACAGGAGACCACTAATCACTAATGTCATGCTGTGTAATTTTAAGAACAATTTATGTTTATCACCAAAGACACTCTCTAAAGTACATAAAATGAATGGCACGTTTTTCTGCGTCATCGTTAAAAAAGTCAAACCGGTTGAAAATAAAGCTAGAAACCATGTAATGAAAATAACTAGAATGGCGTTTCTAAGTTCAAATTTGAATACTGTAAAATTATTTTTTCCTATTGCATAGCATCTCAAAAAACCAATTATCAGCACGTGAAAACTTGAAGCTTGAATGCAGGTTGTATATCCCGCCAGTGCTATGGTACACGAGTTATAGCTCACAGAATAAGTATTTGCCATATAAGAAATCAAGGGACGAATAGAAACACCCACGAGAAAGTCAGTGAAAGAAAGACTAATAGTGGTTAAGTTATATCCACTCTTTCGAAGATGTTTGCTGAATAATGCAACTAGGAACACAAAGGCATTGAAAAATATTGCCATACAGACGACAAGACCAGTGATAACTTTTCCCGCCAAAGTATGATCTAAATCAGCAAACGACGGCTTAGATCCATTAGAGCTGTTCATCCTGGCACCTACCCTGCTTCCTAGCCTTTCTGCTTCTGAAATGAAATTTAAAGATCAGGCTCTAATACATGTATGAATACTTACTCATGCCCGCAATGGACATGAGATACTAATTAGATATAATAGAAGATCGTCGAATATCTTGCTTTTTTATTATAACATTTTATACAGTTTATATGTAATAAAAAACTTTGGAAAATACATGTAGTTCTAAAAATGTTTTTGTGTTTTCAATGATTTTAGCAAATTGTCAAATTGTACGTATTTCGTGAAAATTGAATGAGAAACGTAACTACAAGTATTTTTACAATTATAAGAGTCCGTAACAAAGCTAAATATTGCAAACGAGCAAATGTACTTTCGCTAGACCCCTCCTCAGCATGTATTAAAAGTGTTTGAAATACAATTAATATATATGTAACATTAGTAACAGACCAAAATTAGAAACATATGTGGCAGACTCTGTAGTGCCTTTTACTTCTAGATCTAGGATACAACGGTTGTTCAATAAGTAATGTAAAAGGTCATCTTAAAATTAAACATGTGAACCAATTTCTCTATTTTTTATCACTCGAAACATTCTTGTTACATTTACAAATATTTTAATCTATTGAAAACATGGTCAGATCAGCATACTCATCTTTAGGGTTTCACAAAAGGCACTGAAGAAAAGCAGATTCCACGAGATATCTGAAATTGTAGTCTTCCTTCTGTCATGTTGTTTTATAACATAAGTTTCTCATTCCTTATTTTATTGTGCTTCTTCTTTTTTATTTGCTAGAAAGATTTATTTCCGTTCCCCAAACTCTATAAACTATAGTGACAATGAAATATTGTATGTCTTTCAATGTAAATTTAGCCTTTTAGAAATCATGTTCTTCACAGATTGATACATCGATTTTTTTTTACTTTCTTAATTTACCTGAAAACTATACAGCGTGAGATATGTCTTTCGACATATCAAAATGAAATCTTTAATAATTATGGATTTTTTTTCATCACGTTATCCTTAATTATGACTTTCGTGGTAAAGATTATTTTTGAACAGTTTTCTTTTCAGTGTAGAAACCATATTTTTTCCTTAAAAGTGGTTGTCTTTTCAAAGGAAAATGGCCCATAAAGAATATTGATGTTGTCAATAATGAACATCTTTGTGGTCATTTTGGAAGACTACACAAATTTGAACATTGAAAAGGAGATATAAAGTAACAAGATAGCACAAAAAATCAAATTCCGTTTTTATTTAATTTGAAGAAGCAATTAATCTTGTTTCTTAACCATGCAAAATTTAATCTTCAATTCTAATTAAAGAATAATGCCTAAAGCCATTGATGTGGTTCAAAATAATATTTACAGGAAATAATTTAAAGAAAATTTTCCATAACATGTAGGTAATCATTTGGTCTACTCCTTAAGCGGCCTTAAAAATACAAAAAAAAGAATGTTATTTAAAGAAGCTATTTCTTTTTTTTTTTAAGTCAATTAATTAATCTAAAGCAAATCCACAAACAATACAAATGTGCGAACAAGCCATAAGTTTAAAACAGGGACCCTTGAAATTCCAGAGTTGAATAGGGTGTCTAGAAGGAATACATTTACGTATCCTCTGTTTACTACAAAAGACGAATAGGGCCACATAAAAAAATGTTTTTATCTCGTAATTATGAGAAAAGATCTCGTTATTTCGAGTTAATTATCTCGTTATTACGAGAAAAGATCTCGTAATAACGAGAAAAGATCTCGTTATTACGAGTTAATTATCTCGTAATTACGAGAAAAGATCTCGTTATAACGAGTTAATTATCTCGTTATAACGAGAAAAGATCTCGTTATTACGAGTTAATTATCTCGTAATTACGAGTTAATTATCTCGTTATAACGAGAAAAGATCTCGTTATTACGAGTTAATTATCTCGTAATTACGAGAAAAGATCTCGTAATAACGAGAAAAGATCTCGTTATTACGAGTTAATTAACTCGTAAAAACGAATTAATTATCTCGTTATAACGAGAAAAGATCTCGTTATTACGAGAAAAGATCACGTTATTACCAGAAAAGATCTATAAAAACAATATTGCAACCGTCAAGCGATAAGCGCGTGCGGTTATCAAAGTGACAACACGAAAAAGTTCACACTGAATTAAACGTTTTCGCTAGTCTATAGATTCATTTAAGGAAGCATATTTGCAATGTATATATTTGGTTAAAACTAGGGCTGTCACGGTTCCAAAATGTTTCGGTTCGGGTCGGTTCTGATTTTTTGAGCTTTTCTCGGGTCGGGTAGGTAATGGAAGAAAAGCTCATGATTTGTATTATTTTCAACAATAAAAAGAATATTCTCATTTAATCTTAGAAATTGCAACATTTTACTAGTTTAAAGTAGCCTCCTGACTAGACAACAACTGTACCAAATTATTTAAATCACCTTTCAGGGTTTCAGATTGAAATAAGTAGCTATAGGATATCTGGCATATTCACCAGAAAAGTTATAGGTCATTCTGTCCTAAACTTCCTAAAATTATAGGCCAATAGAAAAGTTAAACTAACTCAGATTTCTGTCAGACTTTTACAAAATAGTCATTTTATTACATAAAATATTCAAACATGTATATTAATATTCCTTTTAATAAGGTGGATATATTATTTTGTTTCTTTTAAACAAAATTTAATATATTGAAACAGAATGGGAATTGTTTTTTTTTAAATTCCATTCAATGGGTATTTAACTTATATTAATCCCACCTTTCATTACATGCAAATGTATTTATTTCTTGGGATTACAATTTTTAAAAATAGTAATCCAAAATTTAGACTTGTATCTCTGATGATATCCAATGTATAATTAATTACGTTTTAAGATTACCTAGACTATTTTTTCTCCTTAGTAAAACCTTGCAACATTGTCCGTTTCCTGCTATTAGTCCGACCCCATATTCAATCATGGCTGTAAAAATAACAACATGGCATGGATTCCTTCGATGTTTTAAACATTCATCACTACTTTATGCTCCTTGCAGTTGGGTTTGGAAATAAAATTATAGAGTATTTTGTCAAGATCTATTTATACCAAAATGTCATTGGCTGATTGAATCGGCAGTTGCAGAAAGTAGAGAAAAACAATCGGATCTGAATGGAGGAAAAATTATACGACTGGCCTTTACCTACAGAAGATAATCGGCCATTGTGTCTGTTCAATGTCAAACTTATAGGCCAACATGGCAGGTAAACTTTTATTGGCAAATGGCCGACGCCAATTTGAAACCCTGCCTTTCAATGACAATTTACTAATAAAACTCTCGTTTTTGACGCTATTATACAAATCGGATCCGAACCGAATTCCAGAAAAACGGAACCGTACCCGACCCGAATTAATTGATCCGCGGTTCCGGGTCATTTCGGGTACCCGTGACAGCCCTAGTTAAAACAGAGACATAACTGTTTGATTTTTGTAAAAGAGAGAATAAAGAAGATGGGGGGTGCTAGCTCTTTTTTTATCTTTTATTTTCTTTTTACTTAAGTTTGTACATATTAAAAATATATGCCAGAACGTACTGTAATTCAAATGCAATTTTAGAGTCAGAGCTCTCACAAAACGAAATTAACACTCTGATCGGAGAAATGTGAAAATTTGTCTGGTGCTCTAACCACTGAGCCATTTCAGCCACAACAAAGTACGCTGTTTAAATACTTTGTGTGCTTTTGTCCACGAATTTACGGACTTGTATAATAACGAGATAATTATCTCGTAATAACGAGATAATTATCTCGTAATAACGAGATCTTTTCTCGTAACTACGAGATCCTTTCTCGTAATAACGAGATAATTATCTCGTAATTACGAGATAAAAATATTTTTTTATGTGGCCCTATTCGTCTTTCGTAGTTTACCGTCCCAGCCATCGTGATTCAGAAAAATGATTAATATTGAACAGGTAGACGGAATACTACGTAGTTAAATTAAATATAAAAACAAAGGACTACAATTGATACGAAAAGTCTGCCAAAATGCTTTCTAATAACTACTGCAAATTGAAAAAAAATCGTTGCGCGTCACTACATCTGAAAGTCAAGTTGAAAGGATGCAGATTTTTTTTTAAATTGCACATACTAGTAACTATTGTGGTGTGTGGTATTTTTTCAGGAAAAAGTGCAGGGATTTTTTTTTTTAAAAAGAGTACTGTACCACAGGTTTAATATACATCTAATTAAATAAATACATATATATATATATATATATATATATATTGTGTCCAATTTACTTATATATGTATTCTATATTTGTTTCGTTTTCACAAAAACACTTTTCGTGTCGTAGATATACTCATATAGATTGACAAAGATCACACTGGACAAGCCTATCTAACATTTGGTGATAATCCAGAAAGAAAAAAAAAACATTTGTTCTTGGCACCTGTGAGATATATGTCTATCATAAGAAATGTTACAAGTATCACTAGAATGAATATAAATTAACAATCTAATTAAAGTTAAGATCCTTCGATCCGCTCACTTATATAATATCAATTTTACACATCGTTATCAATCATAATTTGTTTTGTTCCTATTTAAAAATAATTGCTTATCTATAGATAGCAAGGACAGCAAAATATTATGCAAAATAACATTTAAGTAACAATATAAAAATTCTAACAAAATTAGAATATTTTATTGTTAAAACATATTTTTGATATTAGAATCGAAACCCAAGACTGTTTCTATTCTACAATTCTTAAGAAATTGAAAAAAAGACGAATTTTTTTTTGGGTTTTATTAATTAAAAAATATATATACTCTCAATACTCACAAAAGGTTAGGAAAATCAAGAAATATTCCAATTTCATACTTTCATCGGATGTGAGTTGATGTAGTATTTCCAAGAATATTAATAAATACCGCAATTTATTTGTTTGACTGTCTGCGGTTCTGGGAGGGATTGGTTATAATTGTAAGAGTAAACACAAGTATATCACAGTGTATTTATCGATTTTTCTTCATCTTGGAATATTACGTATGAATACCAAATATCGCATTTGTATATTTTAGTCTTTGAATTTAATCCATCTTTGAGCTTTCGTGTTGAAGCAGTATAGTAACTTTTTATGTAAATGGTGAACGTCTCAAAAGATGGAGACATGTTGTTTTTTGAAATGTTATCGCCCGATAACTTTTTATGTAAATGGTGAACGTCTCAAAAGATGGAGACTTGTTTGTTTTTTGAAATGTTATCGGGATGGCGTCAGCTTACTAAACCAATAAGTGAGTGTAGCCAATGTAAAATATACATCATCACTTTCACAAAATGCAAAGGTCAATCCGACAGAAAGATGGAGTGAAAGGAAAATGTCTGCTTTATCCAAAATATACATAAAAAGTTTAGTCAACTCTTTCTATACTGTATAATGCCAGAATATAAATTGTGTCATAAATGTCATATAATTTGGTTCAACTAATCTGAAAGATTCCGAGGTTTTCTACTCTCATTTTGGATCTATTATGGGTAAACTTTTATCCAATTCTACAACTTATCCAGTACATGTACCACTGGGTCATTTTTAACAACAACCCAATTGCCTAAGTATCTCTGGAGAGGGGGAATTCAAGATTGGTAAAACTAAGATCTCGAACTACTTTAAAGGGGGAGATAATGTAGAATTTTTTTTAAAATGGTGTTTTAAGAAATCTTCATAAGAAAAGCTAACCTATATTTGATTCCAAAACTGCATAAAAAATCCTTACAAAGATACAAAATGTACACAGAAAGTTCCAATAAATGGCATACCAAGCCTCTTTATTTACTCCTCACTAACAGCAGTGAAAGAGAAACTTCATTCAGGAGTATTGTGCAATACTGTATTTGAGAAAGGGTTTAAATCTGATGTGGATACCTAAAAATTCCAAGGAACTTTTGGGACATTTGAAATCAAAAACTTTAACGAAAATCGACAGCTTAAAAACTTACTACTGTTCAACATAATATACAACTATTCCCCACGATAAACTTCAGTCAATAAAGTCCAGACTTTTTGCCATCATTGGCAGCTTTCCTATAAAAATTGAATTAAAAAATTTACCTACCTTGTCATTGGTTTTCTGCAAACTTATATTGTAAAAAAAATAAATAAAATTCCCATGGGTACTACGTGCGCCCCATCATTAGCAGACCTATTTTCGTATTCTCATGAAGGCAGAATCTGTTCGAAATATTTAACGTGGAAAGAAAAACACTTGCCGTTGCCTTCAACAAACATTTAGGCATATCGACGACGTATTGACATTTAACAAGGTTTATTTGATTTGACAGATGTATGTTTCATTCTTGAATATTTTACATGAAAAAGACGTAAATGGTAGTCTAACAATCAAGCTTTATGATTTCATCTTCCCTTATTTATGTATCTATATACCTTTATCTGCATATAGGGTTTATATCTCTCAGTTGATTCAATACGCAAGTGCTTACTCTACGTATGTACGAGGGTTGTCCAAAAAGTTCGTGGACAATGACGTTTTTGCTAAAATAAATGGTTCTGTATACATCTATTGTATATCAAAATATTTCTTATGAAAAACCAAGTCAGAATGATTTAATTTTTATTTGATGAAACGTAATTTTTTTGTAAAAATCGGGGTTTTTAAAGATTGTAGATTGTGCGCACGGACCAGTCTGACGTTAAGCTAATTTCATTATAACGTCAAACATTTGGATTTTGGCAACACATGTTCATGGACACACACTTCATTTCTTTTTTAAGTCGCAACGCACTCCCAAGTGCTAGCAATAATCTTTAAGTATAGATTATAATTTATTTAATTTTTAAAATTCAAAACAATGCACAAAAATTTACGTGCGCCATCTAAATAAACAGTTTGTATACACAAACTGCACAGCCCAGTCCGACGCTGTGCTAGATTTATAACAACGTCATGAATAGAAATCTCCATTTTCAGTAAATTACAAATGTTTTTAAATTCTTGTAGTGTCTTCGAATTTATACACACTGTTGAAACATCTTATATTACCAATCGGAAATTGATTCATTAAATATATTTCAATTATTTTGAGTTGCTTTAACTAATATTTTGTCTCTTACATTGTTTCAACCGTATACAAACTAATACAAACTTAGTATTAATTCTTCTGTATAACTTAATCTATTTTTTTCGCTTTGTTTTCCCATATATAGTTAAGAAAAGAAAATAATGTAACTTAATAAGTATTATTCCATCATTGTATATTATTGTCAATATTCTTAACATTTGTAACATTGACCTTGGAGAGGACTTATATAGACCATGCCTGACGTCCAATCCAATTATGTAATCTAACATAATAAAATATTGATTAAATTAAATAAAAACTAATTTTTTGACCGGACTCTGCCTTGTGTGGACGGCCGACATGGCTTTTTGGGGTCGAGTTTTGACACATATTTCTGAGGTTTTTTTTTAGTATTTGTACTGTCTATATAGTAAACGATACTTAAGATATCATAAAATGGTTATAGCCTCTTTATTTGTGTTACATATTTTTTTTTCAATTAATTTTTGACTTGTCTTTTATAGAAAATAATCATTTTAATCCGAACACTTTATATCAGAGTGCATGTAATTTTTACCTTGGTCCGTGCGCACTATCCGCGACTTTAAAAGACCCCGATTTTTACAAAAATATTACGTTCCATTAATAAAAATTAAATCATTCTGATTTGTTTTTTCATAAGAAATATTTTGATATACAAAAAATTTATATAGAACTATTTATTTTCACAAAAACGTCATTGTCTACGAACTTTTTGGACAACCCTCGTACAATTTCATAAACAAGGTAGATTATTGATAAACAAGTTGATGAAACAAGCAAAGTGTCGTTTGAATTCATCATTTCGTAATTTCTGTGATCGATTCAATGACTTTGTCAGCAAAAACAATTCATCATTGAATCAAATACTGACTGACGTATTTCAAACTAATTTGTTATGTGTTTGGTGAAGCTATAAGAGCTAATATACTTGGGCGCATTGGTTACTGTGAAACGATCGAGAAATGTTTTTTGAGTCAATATATAATATTTACTTTTGCAAATATCTTTCTAAGATGAACCTATTGGAGAGAAAATAAGTTCAATTCTGTGTGAATGTTATTTGGTCTAAAAGTTCATTTCCCAAAGAACTTTTTAACATTGTTGTTTATTACTTAATAATTTTTTTAATTTTAATATTTTACATTTTTCTTGATCTTGCCCTCGTGACTTGGTATGACATTGCCACCAACTTCAACTGTAACTTGGTAAAAAAGACAAGCATTATAGTTGCTAAGGCTGTGAAGATGAAATTAGATTTATTTTTGAATTGATATTATATTTTTTAGATACTTCATGTATAACAGATTTTTAGGTTTATAAAGTTGTTCATAAATCGTATACCATAAATTTTTCATTCCAATAACTCAAAATCAATGCAAAAAAACTACAACAAAAAACAAAGTGTTTGCTGTTGTTTTAGTAGACATTTCTTGTGGGATCCGGTGACTAGAAGAAGTAAGACCCCTCTGTAGACTAATTGAAACCACTCAGATCCCTATCTATTGATCAGGTGTACGCAGTACCCTGTAATTATTAATAAATAAAAATAACATAATAATATACAATTTATTACAAAAACAAATGACTTACAAGTCATAAAAAAAGGTGAGAAAGTGTAGGTTCTAACAATAGTTTCAGTTTACAAACAAGGTCATTATAACAACCATAGAATATGCAAAACAGAATCAGAAGGGGGTTGTTAATTTCCTTGTAACAGCATTTTGTTTGTAAGTTTGTATCTTTAAAGATTGAGCGTACTCGGAGCATCTTCTTGCGAATTGAATCATTGGGAGATATGTACATTGTATGAAAGCTGAATCATTCTGATTGTAAGTTAAGTTATTACTTGGTCAAATTAACATCTTTAGTTACAAAAACATCAAAATCTGATGCAAATGTGGAGGACTTTGTAACGTCTTTAATTTTGAGTTCACCGGGATAAAACGAATCGACATGTGTATGTAAATAACGGTTTTATAGTGATAAAACGTCGTCGATATCTCTGAATGTCAAATTGAAGGCTACAGCAGTTTTTTTACTCATGCAGGAGTTTCTAAATGAATTCTGTTCACCAGAAATTGAAAAACAGGTCAGATAATAGGGGATATATTTGGTGATCAACGGAATTCTAAAAGATCGTTGGAAAAACTGTTCTCCACAGATTACTTATTGTCAATAAGAAACTCCAGCAACTTCAGAGGACTTGGTAGGATTATCTCTCAAATAAATTTTAAGAAAGTAATTTATTATGTAGATGTGGCAGTGCACAAGGAAAAAATGCGAATTCCATTGCACATTTATATTGCGTATTCCATCCTGCCCAAACTATTTTTTTTTTGCTAATCATCAGGAATATCTGTTTATTAAGAGTGAAAATGATTTGACGATTTATATGTTTGAAAATGTTAAAAAATCATTAAAAAAATTTCAGATGTGAAATAAAATGTCACATTTTCTGTCTCTGTAATAAAGCTTCGCTTTTTTATTTAAAAACCTCTTTCTTTGTGCTAATATCTGAAAAGGTGAGTAATGACTACTGAAAAACAATATTTTTTCTCTTGTTAACACCTGTTTTAAATATAGATTGTCCTTTGAGAATTATTTTTCAATTAACACGAATAAGACTTCTATTCACACATGTACCGGGTATATGAATAAATTTTTTACATGATCTTAAAATATGAAAGCTTTTTGTGCATATACTCTTTTGTGCTTGGTTTTACAAAGGTATTGTCCTCTATTGCATGTATATATAGTAGCACTTTAAGGAGTTCCGCATATTATATTCCATGTCATTTTTTATGATTGTCATCTAAGATGAATGATATAATTTTTTTCACTTGCTTAGGATCAGCTTCACAAAATCTAAAAAAGAAAAAGAAAAAAGTTTCAAATATATATTCAATATTGACAGAATTCAATGATAAAACAGAAGGTAAACTCAGAAGTCAACTATTGAAGCAGAGTTTTTTTTTACCTTCATAATGAACCTCCCCTTTTCCATCGTCTGCCTCTTGAATGAGTTCTGCGACTTCTTCATCCGTCAGTTTTTCCCCATGATTAGTCATAATTTGACGGAGTTCTATTAATGTTATATTCCCACTACCGTCCTTATCAAACGTTCGGAAAGCCTCGCGTAAATAGTCTTCCGTCTCTGGTGGCTCCTTTGATTTTATTGCCAAAATTTTCATAACTTCAGAAAAGTCAAGTTTGCCATCTGGATTTAAAAAAGAATAGAAAATATAATATAATATTTTAAGGCATATTGGAATTTTATATTTTCATAAGCATAATAAATATTTTGTCCTTAGTTTGCAGATAGAAATGTCGAAAATTATTTTCAAGGTTTAAAGCAATATGAGCTGCATTGTTGAAAATTTATTTTGCTGTGTTAAAAATTGTTTATGATAAATTTGTCTGTAACTTAAACCTTTATGATCAAATTAGACTAAGATAAAGCAGAAGAAGGCTTCTATATACAATCCAATATACAGTTTTATATAAGAAATCATTATTGTACAGGATGACAATCATGTAACTCTGATTCAATCGCAGCTTATAAACAGTTCTTCCATCGAAAGTATGCACAACGGAAGTTTATTAATGTTATTTTTTCTCTCATTGAAATAGTTATTTACAATTTTACAACAAAAAAATCTGAGAACAAAGGTGAAGCTCATATTGGTTTTAAAAAATGTAATTATGTTGTCATATTTAGTATACAAAAGAAAACTATGCAGGTATATAAATATATCGCGGTAACTAAAGATATTTTGCGGTCGATCACTACATAAGTTTTTGGGTATCTTTTTTTGGATATGTAAATAAAATCTTCCAAATCTGATGCACCAAAACAGCACTAAAATTTATAAAGCATATTAAAAATGGAAAGAATGAAATAGACAGAGAAAAGATAGTTTGCGTTGCTTGAAGAAGATGAAAACCCTTAAAACCTCGAACCCAGTTTCCTTCTTTCGTTGCCAATACACAGTGCAATAGGGTTTTATTACATTTTTTTCATCAACTCATTTAAAAAAAAATAATGATATATGTACCATGTCTAAAACCCATTCCCTCATATCCATCACCATAAATTTAGATGCTTCACTAAATAAAAACTTAAGGATACCTTCCGAGTCGTCTTCAGTTGTGTTTTCTGTTTGGCATAAAACATGGATAATACAGTATCATAACCGTAGTATTGAAATTAAAGCCTTTTCTAGTATCTTAATGTCTCTTTACTAAAATCTGTCAATTTAGATATTCTACATATTAAAACTGATTATTTTGATAAACCATTGCTTATGTCGTGTTGCGAAAATCTTTGTATGTGGTCAATTCTCTAATTGTTGAACTCTAATTGTTGTATATAACAGTAGAGTAATAAGAAGAAGTATTTAAAGATACCTGTATATAGCACTCTTCAGGATAACAATTTTGAAATGATTTTTTTTTAAATGTACAGCATTGTTATATCTTACCATCTACGTCCCTGTACTGGTTGATAAGATCCTCTATTTCCACCTCTGTGGGATTTAGCCCCATAGATCTTAAAACTTTTCCCAGTTCTCGTACATCTATAAAACCGTCACAGTCTTTGTCAAAAAGACTGAAAATTTCTCTCATTTCTAAAATAAGTGAAAAACAATAAGGATCAAAAACTTACGAAATCGTACATAAACAAAAATGTTCTCAGGAACACATGCATCGACTGCAATATTCTTATTTCATTTTCGCTATCAAATGATTTAAGCGTCGATATAGTAACGCCTTGCTGAGCTGGATGTGTTTGGTAATTGAGTTTGGATGAGTAGTTCATTCGTTACAAAAGTTTAACAAGTAATTACATGCATTTCTCGTATAGGCGCACCGGGATTAATGTTGAATATTAATGCTGTTTGAAATATATAATAGAATATGATAATAAATCATATCATACATGTAGTTTATTTTTTGTAACATATAAAAGGTATGAAAAAAATTATCCTATTGAAGTTTAAGGGGATATATTGACACGCGTGTTTGTGTAGGTGCCGACTTTCTTTCTCCATTACGAGGCCCAACTTGTCAGGGAACTATTAATTATCGGCAGGTAAAATTTCATTTACAGAACAAATAATTTATCCGGAAAGACACCTGATAGATTGACACATTTGTTTATAAAATATGAAACGAAATGGTAAACAAGGATTGTTATGATCTACAATAGGTGATACATCGTAATGAAAACTAGTTAAATTACCAGAAACTTTCCAAGGAACATATAATGAATAACAACAAATTCAATATATATAAATATATGACGATTATAATAGAAGTAATCAAGCTCAAAAGAACATATAAAAAGCAAACATATGTACTTTTCTACCTATCAGAGCAGAGGAAACAGAGAACTGTAAAAGAGGTTGGAATAGTTGCCAAAGAAGTATTTTCATTAGTTTCTTTAAATCAACTTTGAAATACTAATGTGTCAATCAGAATTGTTGTCTCAAAATAATTCTGCAAATGACAAATGTCAAGTTGTGTTAATGAAGAGGTCATGTTTTATAGAAAAAATCTATGATATAAAAAAGACTGAACTTAAATCGATCGTTAAGAATGGTTGTATAAAGTATTGAAAATGTAAGTTTTAATGCTTTTGATTTTGGTAAAAGTGTGATTTGCAATTCTCTAAAAATTTCTCGGAGATTTTATGAATCCACAACTGAGAGATACCACTTCTCGAATACGTTGTTGTTCAGTAGTCCTGTAGTCTTAACTGCTGAATACTGATATTGAGGAGTATGGAAATAGGCTTAAAAGAATCTTTTTTGGGGTGTGCTTTAAATCTTTGTAATGATTTTGACTCTTTAGGAATTCGTTATAGATATAGTTTTTCAACTTGAAATCCATTGTTGTGGGTATTTAGTACAATTCTCGGTTAAACTTGGACTTTCGGTAAGACGTGGCATTCCTAACGTTACATAACCAGAGTCTGAATTTACACAGCCTTTCATTCACTGTTGAAATATACATTCGGGCGAATATCAACGAGTGAGGCAATGATCCAATGATAGCATTTCGTACGGCAAAATAGTTAGGGCTTAAGTCTCATTGTTGTTAACAACAATTTAAAGTTGTTGATATTTTTATATGAGAATCTATTCACTTTTGGAGAGACGCTTATTACGTAGTGTCGAGAAAGTCACACCCAACTGAAATTCCAAGGTTAACTGAGAATTGTACTAAAATATCTAAAACTGACATACAATTTCAAAAAAAAAATCCTCCTTAGAAAAGAACTACGGGATAGATTGTATTACAACTTGTAGAATTAAATTCAAGTGTTTATTTATCTTTTTGTTTATTCTGGAATTGATATGATATAAATAATGATAGAAAACAACAGGATTGTCAAGTACGAATCAGCAATATAAAAAACACAACTGATATTTCTTTTATTTAATGGATACTATAGTTATTTCTCACTGGAGAATTTTTTTCGCACACTTATTTCACAAAATGGAAGAGAAAATTGGTATAAAAGTCAGAGTTGTGTGTTATTTATTCCTTTGCCAAAGGCTCAAGGATTGCAAACAAAATATTTCACCCGAACACAACGATAACAGCATAATTCACCGAAAAGCAAATAATTTGATTTTTGAGTTTAAAAATTTGGCAAAGGGATAGAAATTCTAGCAAAATAAATACGTACATTAGAGATTTTAAAGTATTTTTAAGTACCTGCAATTTGTTCCTCTGATAAGTTGTCCATTTCCTGTAAAATAACAAAACAAAAACATCAATAGCATTCCAACAACAGGGAAATTTAACACACAGCTTCCAGGCCCTTGTATCTTGTTACTCGGATGTAAGCTAATTTCAAATTGATTTAAAGTGTTTTTATTTGTTGAACAAACTTGCAATATCAATAATGCATGTAATGTATTTGAATAGCTCACTATTTGTTTATTGAAGTTTTCCAGTCAGACCTACATATATTCATTTGAAATAATCAATTAATCGAGAAAATTATAGGGGTTTGAATTATACTTAATACAAATACAGTAAACCGAGGAACTTTTTTACAAAACAAAATTACATACATACCGGGGCCTGTAATTATTTTAAGCCTCCTGAAGTCTTGTTTTGTAGTTCGACATAGTAAGTTCCAAAGAAAGGATATGGCAGTAAAGCAGGCATTTACAAATACTGTAAATTATACGTTGTTATTGTTTGAACTCTTGGTAAAGAGACACAATTAAACCATTGTTTTCCTCACTGTCAATTTACAGAAATTGTTCACTTACAATAACTTCTTCTTTTGTTAAATACCAAATTTTCTACAGTGTGCAGTCATGCTTTCAAATATTGACGCTTTGGCACATCGCTTCGCAAAACCATGTCATACATGTCGTTATTAAACATTTTTTTTATATTTTCATTATTAGGTCTGCACTTGACCGATCGCTGAATTTTATTGTTGTTAATTTAATGGTTAATTAATTTAAAAATATCCATTACACCTCAGAACCCCGATTTATTTAAAGATCAAAAGAAAAGATTCCATCCAAGCAGTCTTTAGGAAGTCACGAGACGAATCCTCCTGACTCAATCATATGATACGGAAATTAAGATTTAAATTAAAACACTAATTATAATTAGATAGCCGCAGCATTCCGGTTTATTGGTCAACTATGGATAAAATACAAAGACCTTAATTTAAACTCCGTTCATATTCTCTTGAGAACTTTTTTAATCTAATTTCTTTTCAGGAGATGATAAAAGACGGCCCTTGAACAACAGGGTTAGTTTGACGACTGAAGAGATAGCAAATTTAAATTAAATGTTAATAAGGCGATGAGAGATTTCATTTAAGAAAAATGAGGCATAAAAGAAAACAAAACAAATTAGAAAGAATTTGTGTTAACATATATACTTCTTTATTGGGAACAGTTATATCAAGTGTTGCCGTGAACTGAAGGTTATGAAATTAAAAACAAAAAGTCATGAATGGAAACATCTTCGCTCGCCAAGGGTTTCTCATACGCTACTCTTTTCATGAGGGGAGTAGCGTATCAGAAACCCTTGGCTATCGAAGATGGAATGGAAAATATGTCAAGGCAACTGAATTTGACTGTATGATGTAAAATTAAATAATGAGTATAATGCTTACATCTACCGTAAATACATTTAAAAGCAATGTGTCCACAATATAATATAAACGCATTAATCAATAAAAATAAAACGGTGTTCCTTGTGCTTTCTGGCTTTTCAATAAAGGCAGAAAAGGCAGCTGCACAGACTATTTCTTTAATGATAATTCTCTTCGTTCGTGACGCAGTTTCTGTAACAGGCCATTGATGATAACACGCATCACGTATTGTTGGAGGAGTGTGAAGGTTTCTCCATCATACTGACAAACTCTACAAGACAAAAGAAAATATTCCAATTCACAAATAATTGAACCTGGCCATTCAAAGATACACCATTATGAATTTTTTCACTACTGAAAAGGAGACGCCCGTACAGGATGGAAATATGTAAGCACATCTGTAAAAAAGTGTTTGATTTAGGTTAAAGAAATTGGGCAGATGAATTTATTTTCTTGTTTAAAATCTCTTGCGAATTAGTAGTAAACATAGTAGGCAATGGACTAATGAAATATATGAAGATAACAAACAGTATTCAAGCTCAAATGTCCATTACACAATACAAAATTGGAGCAGAGCAAACACGGACCTCAAATTCATCAGAGGTGGGATCAGGTACCATGAAGGAGTAAGCATTCCTAGCTGACGACCGGCACACCCGCCGTGTGCTTCCTGTCATCAGCGGGAAATAACGGGAAAATCCGTCGATAATTCAGTATTTATATAATGTCTTAACAATCAGGATGTAAAACGTCGGTCAGCATTTCACTAAATGATAATTTGCTTTTGCTGACAAGGCCATTGTACCGACAATAGAATCATATTTAAATTCTGGTTTTAGCAACTTCTTTGTCAATAATTTACCTCCATTTAGAAACTGTTTATAAGTAAAGCATGCTTTCGCGTATCGAAATAAAAACCAAAATGAAAAAATATTGTTTTTTGGAAGAAACAGAAAGGTTTAAAGTCGGGATATTTTTAGTCAGTCGATCGGGAGATGGCAACCACACATTTTTTAGATGGTGTTTGAAGTTTTTCTTATTACTTTTTTTGCACCAAGTTTAAAAATCATGTTTGGAAAGCACTTTAATTAAAACAAGTTTGATCAACGTCTTTTTTAGAACGTAGTTTAAAAATTCATATCATTCAGCAAAGAGGCAATGACTAAATATATCAATTACTTTTGCGTTATTTCTGTTGCAAAACATATAACATAATATGATCCTATGGATAATGAAAAAACAGAAATACACTGTAACATATATAATGCCAATATGCGAATGAAGGATATGGAGATAACGAACAGTATTTAATATCAAAGTCCATGAAACGATACGAAATAGGAGCAGAGCAAACACGGACTTCCAAGACATCATCTAATTTAGTTAATAGTAATTATAAATTGTAATCATGATAAGTTTGTCGCATTGACTACATTTCTATAGAAACGGGGATTTTCAATGACTTTAAATGTTTTCTATGTATGACTACCACAGGTCTAGCTTGGGGCTGCCTCAACAGCCGACTTCCCTTACTACCTTCATCACCTGCAAATATATCTCAGTTGATTCGATACGCAAGAGCATGTTCTTCGTATGAACAATTTCTTAAACGAGGTAAATTATTGACAAGCAATTTGATGAAACAAGAATATCAACAGTCTCGTTTAAAGTCGTCATTTCGTAAGTTCTATGGTCGATACAATGAACTTGTCAGCAAATACAATTTATGATTGAGTCAAATGTTGACTGACGCTTTTCATACCAATTGTTAGTCCATTATTTATACACTGAATTGACGACAGATTTTTTTCCCGTTATTTCCTGATCATGACATGGCGGGTTGACCGGTCGGCAGGGATGCTCACTCCTCCATGGCTCCTGATCCCACCTCTGATGTTTCGGATGTCCGTGTTTGCTCTCCTCTTATTTTGTATATTGTTAAAAGGACTTTAAGATTGAATGCTGTTCGTTATCTCCATATCCTTCTTACAAAATGTTGTTCAAGAATCATCGCTTCATTTAAAACACATTTCGAAAAATGTACATTACATAGCTGTGTATCCATAACAAAGATTTCACGAAGTTTCATATAAATAAGAACAATAATGTTCATCCCTGTTGTTGTTTTTTTTTTAATTCCAAATGTAGTTTGATTATTTTGCAATTTTGATGAACTTAGTTCTCCCTTTTCATGAAATCTGAGGTATTATTGTTAACATGATTTTATATTTAAAATCAAAGAATACTGCTGTATTCCTAATTTGATATATATTAAAAAGAGAGTTGAAGAGATAGGCATGTACATATCATTTATGATATAAAACACGAAGATAATGAAACCATCAATCTAAAGGGAAAAAAGGAAAATTAATTGAAATCTGTGAACAGGGCACAAGAACTGATTCGTGGAATTTCCAGTGGTGGTAACAGGTGACAAGGAAAAGTCAGTGTCCTGTCGAATTGTCAAACCAGCAGTAAGTCCTATGGTTTGATACAATGACCATGTCATCAAATAGAACCTATCATTGAGACAAATGTAAGAAAGGATATGGAGATGACGAACAGTTTTCAATATCAAAGTCCGTAAAACAATACAAAACTGACGATTTTCGTACTAATTGTCAGGTTATTATTTACACACTGCACAGTGAATTGTCTACGTATTATTATTTTATTTTCCCCGACAAGAAGCACAGGGCTAGTGTGACCAATCGGCGGAAGATGCTCACTCCTCCATGACATCATTATCAAACCTCTGATGTTTTTGGAGATACGTGATTGCTCAGCTCTCGTTTTGTAATGTGCTGTAGGCTTGAATACCCCTCACTCTCTACTTATTAAATTGTTCGGATTGACAAAATATCACGTTTTCTTTAGTATAAAAACAAAGGCTTGTAATAAGCAAATGCTATGAAAAACGTCATCCAAAATATTACCAAATATTAGGTTTCTCAATAAAGTTTTTATAACGACCAAAAAATTTATGTAACACCACATTAGCCGTTTTATCTGTCAGTAACCTGTCTCGGTTAGAAACATCATTGATGCAGTCATCTGAATAACGAAAGATAAATTAAAGAATCTATTTTTTTAATATTAAAGTCATTAATGGCGTATTTTTGAGAAGTTCAGACTAACTCAAATTAGAAAGATGAAGGATATTGAGATAATTAACAGTATTCAATATCATCAAAGTCCATAAAACAATACAAAATAAGAGCAAAGCCTCCAAAACATCAGGACTTTCCTGTAACTTACACAATTTAAATCAATCACTTTTCATACATTCCCAGATTTCAATTAAAATAATTATCTTTTTTTTCCAGCTAGAAATAAAATTTCAGACATAGTTTAAAGTCAATTTAACTATACATGTAGTAACATGAGGATATTTTAAAACAAAATCTGCGAAAATTTTAATTTGAACGTAAATAGCAACAAGCTAATTCAGAGAATTTGTGACCCCCGCTTAGGGAAAAATCAAACCATGCGCAGTTCGGGGGGAATGGAGGGGGGTTCGGGGTCCCCTTGACTGAATTTGTAGAATTATGAAATGTAAACATGTATACGGAAGCAAATAAAATATGCCAATATGGATGTAAAGATTTGATTGCTTATTCTTTATTATGTGTATAGAGGATTTTTTTTATATGGAATATTTATCACACTGTAATGATGATTTCATGAGTTTGTACAGGCCAGACCAATTATGAAAAGTATACATGTATACTGAAGCAAAAAAATATGTTAATATGGATATAAAGATTTGATTGCTTATTCGTTATTATGTGTATAGAAGATTCTTTTTATATGGAATATTTATCACTCTGTAATGATGATTTTATGAGTTTGTACAAGCCAGACCTCATAAATTTTTCATTTCACATGCTGAATACTATTATTTAGTAAAAAAAAAATTTAAAAAAAAAAAAAGAAAAGAAAATGGACAGTCCGGGTTTCGAATCCGGAAACTCTCACATGTGAAGTGAGAGACATACCACTAGACCACAGAACTGCTCTACATTGGCGTGAATTATATGCAAAGATGAAGTCACATACATGTATATATTCACGTTCGATATTGTCAAAATTTTACACAATGCATGGTGTCTAATTTAACCTTTGTTTAACAGTTCTTATAGATGTAATAAGAATATAAAGTCCACCGAGAACCTGTTTTATACGTAATAACTGACCTCATACCCCTGTGCTAAAAATAGCGACATGTAATACAATAAACAAACGGGGCGGGACATTTTGAGAGGGGTGAGAGAGGTCCTATTGAGTTTTACATTGCAAAAGCTCAAAATCTGAAATATCGCCCGGAAAGGATAGTGTTTCATACAGACAGAATGTAAATTTACGACCTTGAACTGTGACCTTTTGACCTCAAAATCAATCAGATTCTTCTTTAGTCCATAGGAAGTTGCTATGCAAAATGTCATTTAAAGGGTTCTCGAGATATCGTGTGCAAACGAAAGCGTTACAGACAGACAGAAAGACGGACAGCTAGACGTACAGCTAGATAGACGGACGGACGGACAGACCCAAATTGATATCCCCCACTTTTCAAGCGGGGGACAAAAATATCATGTAAATCTACACTTAATTTCGTATTTTTTTTATTTTTTTTGCTCAGACACCATATATAACTTTAATACTTTCCATAAGATCACTAGATTTATCGATATATTTCCAAGACATCAATCAATCAAGCACTCTATCACATACATTCTGCTGTTAGGATAAGTCTTATCATTGATGGCGTTCGTCTTAATTCAAAGGTCCTTGTCGTGAATATTTTGTCCAAAACAGTTAATCTAAGGAAATATGTTGATGGTAGATAAACTGTAGCTGATCTGATTAGTTTCTCTTCTTTACATTTCAAAAATACCCAATGAATGCTAATGAGAAGATACGGCTTATCGATAAATAACAATTACACTGGCGCAAGCTGACAATTAATCTAAAAACACTGTTATGTCTGGTGACGGGGTGTATTCGTAGTAAAATTGTTTTAGTCACAGGATATTAAATCAGTGAGGTAAATAGGGGAAATAGGATAAAAGTTTTGTTTAATGAATTAGTACACATTGTGGGGTACCAGAAAATTCCTATCATATATAATGGACTTATACTTAGCCTTTCAGTTCATATATCTGTTCAAATGGCTTGAAGGTAAAGTAACAGAGCAGTACCAAGGACATCTCATTGACGACCTCTCCTATATGATTATATTTCATACATTTTTATGTCATGATAATGGGATTAGTGTATGTCACACTCGCTGACATCAATATGTTCAATCCACAGACTTTCCCTAAACTTTCTGAGAATTACCTGATTAACCTGTTTTTATATTTAGGAAAATATTTTTTTAGTAATAAACAGAGAGTATTTAAGTACCAGTCCGTGTAAAAATCATGCAAAAGTGATATTTAAGTAATAGAGTGAGATTCTCAGAATTTGATGATTTTCCACACATAGGTTTCGCTTGACCTATGATCCATGTATGTAAAATGAAAAATGTTTTTGATCATGCTTACTATGGAAACATGGGCAAAATAATTTCCTTAGCAACCAGCCAATTTTTCAATGTGAAGGCGCTGAAAATTACTTATCTTTGAAGCCTGAAATTATATAAAAAAAACTTTTACAATTATTCTTATTTAATGGTATGATAAAGACACACACTTTAGATGTCAATTTGAATAAAAATACTATTTGTTATTTACTATTTGAGTGTTTCATCGAGGGCGGTAACTGGTTGCTCCATATGTAAATATATTAATTTTCACTGTTGTTATTGGAAATTTGCTGTTGCCATGTAGATGATTTATTTTACCTTATTAAATTATCTCTTTAAAAATAAGAGTTATATTCATTTACTCCAAAATTTGATATTTGGTCCAAAAAATAACTATTTATGAGAATTTGGTTACAAAACTGCCAATTTTTGCTTTTTATTTACCAAAACATCCAATTTCATTCCTGGGCAACCGATAGGATTAAGAAAAAATACACGCTTTCGAAGTTCAACTCTAAAAGTGATAGTCCTCTATTTTTATAAGAAAGTGTATAATTTAACCTTTTTTAAACAGCTCTAATAGGTGTTATAAGAATATCAAGTCCGCCGAGAACCTGTTTTATACGTAATAACTCTCCTCATACCCCTGAGCTAAAAATACCGACAGGTTATACAATAAATACTCAAAAAACAAACGGGGCGGGACACTTTGAGAGGGGTGAGAGAGGTCCTAGGGAGTTTTGGTATAAAATTACATTGCAAAAACTCAAAATATTCTTGAAATATCGCCCGAAAAGGATAGTGTTACACACACACAGAATGTATAAATATACGACCTTGAACTTTAACTTTTGACATCAAAATCAATGGGGTCTTCCTTAGGCCACAGGGAGTTGTTATGTAAAATTTCATTGCAAAAGCTCAAAGAATTCTCGAGATATCGCGCGGAAACGAAAGTGTTATTACAGACAGAATTTGCTAATTTATTACCTTGACCTTTGACCTTTTGACCTCAAAATCAATAGGGGTCTTCTTAAGTTCATAGGGAGTTGCTATGCAAAATTTCATTGTGAAGCTCAAAGGGTTCTCAAGATATCGAGTGGAAACGAAAGCGTTACAGACAGACAGAAAGACACGGACAGCTAGACAGACGGACGGACAGAGCCAAATTGATATCCCCCACTTTTCAAGCGGGGGACAAACATTTTTACAATATCGAACGTGAATATATACATGTATGTGACTTCATCTTTGCATATAATTTTTATATGTTGAAAGCGGTTTCCTGGTGTAGTGGTATGCCTCTCGCTTTATATGTGAGAGGTCAATGGTTCAAATCCCGGACGATCCTTTTTTTTTCTTCCGAAATACTTTTTTTTACTAAATGATAGTATTCAACATGTGAAATAAAAAATTTAAGAGGTCTGGCTTGTACAAACTCCTAAAATCCTCATTATAGTGTGATAAATATTCAATATAAAAAGAATCTTCTATACACATAATAAAGAATAAGCAATCAAATCTTTATATCCATATTGACATATTTTATTTGCTTCAGTATACATGTATAAATTTAATAATTCTACAAATTCATTCAGGGGGATCCGACCCCCCCCCCCCCTTCCCGAACTGCGCATGGTTTACTTTTTCCCTAAGCGGGGGACACAAATTCTCTGAATTAGCTTGTTATGTTTTCATACAGCGTATACAAACAAACTGTATATACATTTTCTATATTTTTTTAAAATTAATTTTCATTGATGTACATGTACGAGGGGTTATCAAAAAGTTCGTGGACTAGCGTCATAAAATTAAAACCGCTTTAGGCTCATCAATGAATTTTAAAATATCTAGTTAGCATCATCTTTTCTATCTAAAAAATAAACCATAAATAATAAATAATATTTTTTTATTAATTAGTAATGTTTTTGTAAGCAATTGTATGTCCAGGCGGTGCAACCTCGAACACGACGTTTTTGCGACCCATGTGTAACTTAAAAAAACTCTTTTGATATGATCATTTGACATCCAAAATTCCCGTTAATTCAGGTATTTGTCGGAAAACGATTGTTCCATAAAATATTAAATTTTCACTTTATTCTGGAAGTTCTATGAAATTTAATCGTAAGTTTTACACGGAATGTCCAGACAAATAAGGCCTTGAAAATGACGTCAAAAGGGAGAAGGGGTTTCCGTTTCTAACATTCTATAAAGTTTTGCCCTTGGAAAAAACTGGTATAGACCTAAAGTATGTTGAAACTGGCTACAGAGAAATAATATGCATCCAGAGTACTTGTCATTTAATGTCAAAATAGATTCAGAGAGAAAAGGGATACACAGTTAATGTCGATTGGAAGTCAAGGTGTGAAAAATCAACAGGGTTCTCCATGAGCTGTTTTACTGTGTTGCTCCCAACACAGTAAAATTTTCTCCGACACAGTAACGATTCAAATTTTATGCATGCAACACAGTAAAAATTTTGCCGACACAGTAAGATCTGTGATAATTAGAAAATCTAAACACACAAATTCTCTCTAACTGAGACTTTAATTAAACAATTATATCGTCTATCAATTATAAAAGTTAGAGCACTTAAACACTAGGTCTTCACCTTGCATAATTAATTATCTCCTAGACCCTCACCGGACTTTACGCATGACGGAACAAAGACAAATGATTTGTTTTCACACTTCCATGTAAGGGTTAATTGGTACATGTAGTTGCAATAAGTGTGTGCATGTATTCTTTTGTAATTATCAGAAATAGTGGTTAAGTTGCGAATTTGATCGCGAAAATACTGCGAAATTTTAGTTCTTCGCGTTTACTCTGCAACACAGTAACATTTCAAATGATGGAGAACCCTGATAATCAATCACATCAAAAAATTACGTTGATCATGTGTTGTAGATATTGAACTCCCAAAAGCAAAATATGCCGGCACAATCAAGCGCGGATCTCTCCCAATGTATTAATCAATTTGGAATATTATATTCATTGAAGACCAATGTTCATGACAGTGTAAAGTCATATAAACAAGGCGGGTTTAAGTCCTTACTCAGCCCCAGGGAATCTCATCAAAAAAGTGTATGAGGTAGAAGAAGCGGACATTGAAAAAAAACAATGACGCTATCAGACGTCATGAAAATAAACGACGACAGCGCCAGGTGATCATTTAATGTCGTTTTCATTTTATAATAATTTGGCAAATAATGAACGTATCAGGCTAAATTTTTCAACATTTCTTTATTTTTTGTTGTTTTATGTTCCATATAAATTTTGAAAGCACAGACTACATAATACTAATTTTATAGCCTGAGTCCACGAACTTTTTGATAACCCCTCGTATATATGTTGTAATTGATGTGTTATAATTCAAACCAGATTCTCCAAATGGAGGAAATAAAGAACGAACGATCTCACCCAGCAACATGACAGCTCACTATATCCCATCTAACTCTGATGCAAAGTGATAATTATTTTACAGAATTTACATTTTACATTTTACTATGATATGGTATGATATGGTATAGATTTACTTTATATATCGATTGATTGATTGTGTATTGTTTAAGAATGTTTCACTCATATTTAGACGTCACCATATACCGTTAAAGGGCTTCACGTTTAATGCAGACCTTAACTCGACACTTTGGGCCAATGAACATTCAGGGTTCTTTATTGTCCTAACGCCTACCGTGACACGACCTTGCTTTTTTAGGAATTTACAGGAGTTTTCCTTCAAATTGCCGTTGCTTTCTGAAGGATATATCGTTAATTTTTTATATCGACTTAGGTCAGTCGCGGCCGTGATATTCCGATTACGGAGCGAGCTCTCTACCAAATGAGTTACATTGACGAGCCCTTGATATATAAAGATGCTGATTTAAATCAAATATCATATCAAGATGATGACTTCAGTAAGTCCCCTCACAACAGAGCTGGAGTGGATATACGTATGGGTGGGTAGGATAATCTGTTCTAGTGTGCATAACGGAAGTGCATGTTGGTTTGTTTGTACCTGTGTGCGTTACAGACGTGGTGTAAATTGCATCGGAATGGATTTCTAATACTGCCTTGATTTAAAGATAATCTCTCTTGCAGTGTGCTTATTGTTGTTATGCTAAGATATTTTTGAAACATGATAGATGAATGAATAGAAAGAAAATATACATGTCCTAAATCGATGGATCCCATTTAGACGTACGATGATTTTATGTAAAATAAATGTAATTTATGATGAAGCAAGAATATCAACATCGTTTTAAGTCATCATTTTGTAAGTTCTCGATTCAATGACCTTGTCAGCAAATACAATTTTTCATTAAGTCAAATGTGTTCTGACTGATTCTTCTGTACTGATTGTTAGGCTATTTTTGGAATTTTGCGAGAAGCACATACTTTTACATTGACTGTTAACCTGTATCATGTACGGAGGTACATAATTGATAGTAGATAAGAAAACATTTAAGTGGTCATAGGTACGGGTTAAGGGCATGTGAAGAACGAGAGTTGAGGGTAGGATGGTTGTTATTTTCTTCAAGGACAATTTATTTGTGTTTTGAAATGACCCATTATTTCCGTTGAATGAAATGATGAGCTAAATATTTATATCGTAAAAGAGCTTCCGTACATTGTCCTAGAATAAAAGTAAGCTGTCAACTGTAAAGGTCAGTCCTCCTCGCAAAAGTCCTTTTACACACTAAGTTGCCATGACAAGGAGACCACGGCGGGTGTGAAAGGTCGGCAGAGAATGCTACATGTACCTCCTCCATGGCACCTGATCCCACCTCTGATTTTTTGGAGGTCCGTGTTTGCTATGCTCCTATTTTGTATTGTTTAATGGACTTTTGAGCTCGAATAATGTTCGATGTCTCCACATTTTATTTATATAATGTGGGACTCTCTCTTTTTCTTACCCCGATAGTTGACCTGTCCATCGCCATCGGAATCTGCCTCTCTAATCATGTCGGTGATTTCTTCGTCCGTGAGCTTCTCGCCTAGATTGTTCATCACTAGGTGGAGCTCCTCTTTACTGATATACCCATTCCCGTCCTTGTCAAATACTTGGAATGCCTCTCTCAATTCCTCTTCTGGGTCACTGCATTCTGCCTGCTTCTTCGCCATCATATGTAAAAATTCATCAAAATCTATGGCACCATTTCCTAGAAGAAAAGTAGTGTGAAAAAAGTAAAATAATATTTTAGATTTTGCTCACTTCAATCAAGTTAAAATCAAAGAGGAAATTGTGCGTATACTGAATCTTTTTTTATCTTGCAAAAGAATGGTTTAGAAATAATATGGAGGAAAGTAAAAAAAAAAATGAGCACATTATATTAAAGGTTCATACACCCTCTGCTCACTCATATAAAATTTTTCAATAACTTTTATGATTTTCCAAAGGAAATGTATATGCTGAATAAAATACAAACATTTATAGCATGTCTTGCGGGGCAAAATTTGACAAAAAATGCACTTCAATTTGAAAAATTTATAAGGGAATGATAGACATTTGTGTCATTAAGAGTTATCTCTCTTATCAGAGTATCAATGTTCCTTAAAGAGAAGTTTTGTGTACATACATGGTGCAGATTGTTTAGTAACTTTTTAATATCAGGAAATATGTCATTAAGTTTTAATAGATATAAAGTATAAAGTATAAAGTGTTATTTTAACATTAAAATCACTTTTTTAAATGATTTGCAGTATCAATTACATGTAAATTGATCGATAGCTAGAATATCTGAAGTCAAGATCGAATTCCAAAACATGATTTATCAAGAATGACCGATATTCGAGGAAGGGTTCAGTGTAAATAACCAAATCTTATATAGTTGAGTTTTTCCTAGTAAAATATCAAAACAGGAAACATATATGTGTCAAATTGTATGGAATCTTTTATTTCAAGTTTTCTGGGATATACGCTTTACTTTGAAGATGATATTACAAAGATGACGTGCCAAGCTTATATGATGATGTAGTGCATTCGTCAGAAATGTCTGGAATGTTATGAATATTAATGATGTAACATAACATGTGAAATATGAGTACTTTAAGTGAAAATTTAAAAAAATTAGTATGAAAATATATGAATATTTTATCAGACAAGTCTGCTTGTAAATAATACGGTCTTCGATTTACAAAATCCTGACAATGCACAATACACATACAGTGTGGATCTAAAAATAAGAAGAGGTTACAATAAAGTCTTCCTTGCAGTTCCTTCCTCTTATGTGTGATGAAAACAAATTTGACACTGTTTGGATTTGAAATGCGCATGGTGTTTATCGTAAATTTCTTTAATCATGCATAATTTTTACTTATAACATATTGTGATTTCTTTAACAATAGTTTATTTTATTCGAAACACTACCTACATGAGAAGAGGAAAACAATTTCTGTGGTCTCCTTCAATTCGACATTCAGATATATCAAAGATGTTTTATCAATTAACAATTTTCATGTTCATTCCTGTGTCGATTCGATGTATTCCAGTTAGCTTGAAATAAAAGACATCACAGAGTCTGGCTCATCTCTTTCACTTTTAGAAGAGAAGAGTCTCTAAGTAACGATTGACATTAAGACCTTATTATAATAAATGAACCAAAATAGAACTGTGAGAGAATTCTTGATTGATCAGATGAATAAAATTTTTCGTTTGAATGCTTTCAGACACCTATTGCTTCGAGACTAAGTTATGCAACAGGTACAATTAATTCTTTCTTGTGACACGAACAATATATTTGACCAGTTTACCTTGACTTAATTGTATGTCATTCTTTTGAAAAACAATACCATATTTTCTGAACGGTTGGAGTTAGAGATTTCGTATTTCATATGCATGTAGCAAGGCCTTTCTCTGGGTATGAACAATTTTAAGCTCTTGACCTTGTAGTTGACTTAACAAAAAATAAACATTGGCTTTACTCTGTCATACGCATCAGTGTTTTAAACCAAATGTTGTTTATACATGAGACAATTTTTTTCGGTATCTTTTTTTTTATATCTAACATGGTTGTAACTATGGAGCATACAAATAGTGTATCCAGTTCGAGAAAAGTCAACGCACATACCGTCCTCGTCAATTTCTCGAATCATGTTCTCTAGTTCTTTAACAGTAGGTTCCTGTCCTAGGGACCGCATGACCACTCCCAGCTCGCTCGTGGTGATACTTCCATCGCCATCTTTGTCAAACAAATTAAAGGCCTCACGATACTCTGTGAGAAAAGAGAAATAATCACAAAGTAGCCAAGGAGCAATGCACCAGATTTTCTGTACGATTCATACAATGTAGGCGTGTTTATTTATGTCATGATATAAATGGTTTTAAAGAAATATTAACGCATGGTTGCTATGGGGGAAAATATTCCTACATTATTATCATTTTGGAAGTGCTATAAATGCATAGCTAGTTCTTGATTGTTAACGACTTCTTTTTTCAGCAACATTTAAAGAAAATTCTCATGTAGTACATGTATTTATAAGCGATATAAGGATGTCTAGGATTACAAAAAGAATTAGATTTGGGCTTGAACTGGGCATTATGTTTTATAGTGAAATTCTTCTGCCACCACTTGTCAAGTAAGTACGTATATCGACTCATCAGATATTGATATTGAATTGTCAGCTAATTATGTTGATTTGTCAGATAACTAAGTCTATTTGTCAGATAACTATGTCGATTTGCCAGGTTGGTATGTTGAATTGAGAGATAAGTATGTTGAATCGTCCGATAATTATGTCGATTTGTTACTTATTTACGTACTTCAACTTAAAGCTAAGGCGGTTATTTCCCGATGATACCAAGGAACACACGGCGGGTGTGACCAGTCGACAGGGTATGCTCACACCTCCATGGCACCTGATTCCACCTCAGATTTTGAAGGTCCGTGTTTGTTCTGCTCCTATTTTGTATTGTTTTATGGACTTTTTCTTGAATACTGTTCATTATCTCTATACGTTTCATTATTACTGAAGAAAACATAAGGTATATTATGTGTTGCTAGTTTTCAACTGTTTCTAATAACAAGGTAATTTTTAAACTTTGCTCTCCCTTCCCTTTTCCATTCCAAGCTTAGATCTGCTCCTTAATAGTTGTTTTAGCTGGTAAAGGGTTTTATGAGCACTTCTATATATTCATGTTGCTGTTTGTTACTAGGGGTAAAGACCTCATTGTCAATTAAGGCATCTTACCCTCAACTTGCTCCGATGAGAACTTGTGTGTCTGAAGAATAAAAAGAACAGTAAAAATCTTGTAAATGATTCATAATGATGGACAGTCTTTCAATTAATAATATTAACAACTAAAACTGACATTTAACACGAACACATTAGGCTGTCATGAACAAATATCTTATCAGAATAAGTGATAATTTGTCTTTTCCAAAAGGGATCTTTGTTTCAGATAGTGTTCCAGATTTTCGGGAAACTTTACCTATGGATTTATATACTAAACTACTCGGTAATAACTTTTTGTACATCAATGCTGTAACGTAATGACCCACAAAGACTAGTATTCATTAAGCAAGCAATCTCCTTTTCAGATCAACAAAATGATGTTTGCACGGATGATTTCTTTTATAAGTAAATAAAATACCGTATGTACCTACCATTGCTTATAAGAATATCCGTGTAAGGTAAGAAAAACTCTTCCTGTGTAATCAAAGCTCAATGTTAGAAAAAGTAACCTCACATCATTAAACGACATGTGATTACTTGCAAAAATATTTTACAAGAACGAAAAGTAGGAAATAACATATCTAGAAACCGGAAAAGTACATATCCGCTGTTCCTCCATACAAACAGAAATACATGTATGTCACACCGAATTCCAGATTTGACTAGGGTATGTGTATCAGTGATAAAACATTCTGCGGAGGCCCCTAAGTGATGTTTGTTTTCATGGGTAATAGCGGACCATAAATCAAGCGAAAATATCCCTTGTTGCCATGATCAAGTAACTATCAATGAACTTTTCTATGTTATCTGGAAAAGCTAATCGAGGAAGTGTTTACAAAATTCCCATATTTGTCGCGCGTGTATTTTAGCACTTATTTGCGGCGGTATGTAATTTACGGACTAGGGTACATGTGCGTATCATTGTTTTTTTTCAAACTGAATTATTATGTAGAATTTAGTTTCACCAGACAAAATTTACAGTGGAAAGTAACATGGCCGTTTTACACATGCATACACTGCTTTTAATCTGTAAATGCTCTTAGAGGTTTCTATATAATGCGTTCATATTAATTTATGCTCATTTATGCTCATTTAAGCTGAGCTTTTCTGATCACCTGGTGTCTGGCATCTGCCCATCTGTCTGTAAACTCTTCACATTTTGAGCGTTGTAATCTATGGACCTCTTGTTAGCTATATCTTTCATTTCAGATTACAACTCATATTTTAAAAAACTGTATGGGTTTTATTGATACTTAAGGTCAGTGTTGTAAACATGACATGTCATTGACCTGTCGTCTCATGTTGTCTTTCACATAGTTTGAAAAAAGAACCTATATACATTCAAAGTCAGTCTTGTTTAATGGTTGAACCGAACACTAATTCATATCTTTAAGACAAAAGAAAAGAAAAGAAAAAAATAAAGGCAATATCCCATTTCAAATCAAATTCTTGGTCAATAAGTAATATTCCCGGCAGGAGAACGAGATTTTGCATTGTTCTTTTAAAATACAGTCAACAACTGCTTGACTCATAGAACTAGAAACAAGTCTCTGAGCCTCAAGGCCGTCATAACAATAATAATAATCAATTTAAAAATACTAAAGAATTGAAATACATATAGCTAAAGAAGAAAACTTTGACTCCTTGACAAAGTACAGGAGGAATCAACAGCAAATTATGCATGGTGAAACTTGTAAGGAAGCAGGAAAGAAATTTGACCTGTAAGATAAAAGGAAGGTTGATAATTACAATGTTCCCACATGCGAGTTTGTGAATACATCTTCGGCAAATTCCGACTAGCTACAGTTCTACCACCAAAAGCAAGGCATCAGAAAGCAGAAGACTGTGATAACATGTCGCTGCAGTACTTGGAAGTAACCAGAAAAAACTATTTGCTGTGGTACAGTTCACAGAATTGGTTTATGTGACTGATGTGCATAAGCGGAAGATTTTTCCAGCAGAAATTCCAACCTTTATATTTATGTGACTTCGACGAATTTATCTTAAACCATCTGCAGCTCTACTTCCTTCTCAAAAAACACATTTCTTAGAACTTCCTAGGCACACATATTATACCGATGAACGGTCACTCGCATAAGAACATACTGTTAATATACTGTATACTGTTTGTAAAGGAAAAATGTGATAGACGGCTTTCAAGAAGGGATAAAAGGAATGACAAAATCTAATACACATGTATTAAATTTTCATTACATCGTGCAAGACAATGTAGAAATTAAAAAAAATATTTTAATCTTTGTTCAGAAAATGAGAACTATTACTTAAAAAATGCCAAGGTTACCTTATTTTGACAAAAAAGTTATCTTGCTGCTATAAGAAAAAAATGTTAAAACTATGATAATATTTCCACATAGAAAAGCTCACAGAAGAGTTCATTTTAGTGGAAAGATTAAACTTTACCGCTGCATCCTTAATTTATATCAGGTGAGCAATATTGCAAACTAGCCTCTTGATTTAACATTCTTTATCGTTTTGAAAATAAACAAATTCATAATAAAATCTACGAGAAGTCATTATTCTGTGTGTGTCAATTTCCTTAGTGTGGAGTATGATTTTAAGCCATGATATAGCATTTTTTACAGTATATGTGTCATTTTTTGAAGCTGTATAATAAAGTATCAGTCACATTATCCAGCCATTGGGTATACAATGGACAACTGATACGGTTTTTTTTCTTTTTTTGAAAAATGGCTGTTCGACCAATCAATGGCCGACCGATGTTCACCAATGTCTGAGCGCCTGCCGGTCGAGCCTTGTAGGATGGTCAATGAAAACTATCCGATGTCTAGTCGATGTTCGGCAGGTAATGGGTGTCGCGCAGATCAAAAATGAAATCCTCTTGAGTCACTCGCCGTACGATCATCGGCGGGAATATTTGTATATATTTCCATTTCTAATTTCTTTTTCTATGATAACCCTTTGAAAGTTAGCGGAGATGATTTCCTGATAATTCTGCCGGAATGTAAATTAGGCAGGTCAATAGGTCAGGAGCTAAGGAGGCTTAGTATGCATGCAAATCTCGTGCGCATCTGTCTCTGAGTCTGACGCAAAGGAGGCCAGATATGCATGAAAATTTCGTGCGGCTGCCGTTATGTTTGACGTCAGTGGGCTAGGACTATTGAAATTGGGATGGGAATCCTCGTGTAATTTAAACCTTTGTCCGCATTTTTAAGTTTAAATCTACAATTTTATTTCACAATGAAATGGAAATATAAGGAATCACTGTCTAGTTAGTATAGTATGCCAGGGACATCAACAATAGTGGGAAACATGGGATAATTTATGCATAACGGGCTTCGCCAGTTATGCAAATTATCCCATGTTTCCCACACAGGTTTCATTGTATCGCGGTTTATCGCAAAAATTCGGATACATAGCCTATATACTTTTTGTTGATGGACAATCTGTATGTTGTCAGAATGTTTACTTTTTTGATGATTAAGAAGTTTTGAACATCTGTTTGAAAAAAAAATATTTAAATAAAACGTAATTTTACAGATTTCCAGTCCCATTTTTATTATATTTAAACCATTAAATTGATAACTTGATAAAAATTAAACTGAAGTTCATCTTTCAAAAGCCTTAAGATTGTATAATTGTTTATTTATCTTGTAGAATTATATCGTAAATTCAACAAGCTAATTCAGAGAATTTATGTCCCCCGCTTAATGAAAAAGTAAAACATGCGCAGTTCGGGGGGAGGGGGGGGGGG
>PRKT01000206.1:595658-614123 GCA_003671525.1 Saccostrea glomerata | reverse complement strand
ATGCTATATCGTGTCTATCGCACCATCGCAGCATCGCTATCGTGCCATCGCGTCATCGCATTATCGCTTCATCGTACCATCGCATCATCGCCATCGCATTATCGCACCATCGCATCATCGTCATCGCGCTATCGCGTCATCGCTTCATCGTTATCGCACCATCGCTTCATCGTCATCGCACTATCGCGTCATCGTACCATCGACTCAAATCTCGATGGTGCGATGATGCGATAGTGAACTGCGTGGCCCTATCCGGATTCCATACAGATCTCGTAAATTTTTTTCATTTCGCGTGCTGAATACAATTATTTAATAAAAAAAAAGTATTTCTAAAAAAAAAAAAAACAGTGGGTCTTCCGGGACTTGAACTAGGACCTCTCACTTGGGAAGCGAGAAACATACCACTGGACCACGGAATCGCTTTACATGGAGTCAAGTATATGCAGAAGTAAAGTCACATACATGTATATATTCACGTTCGGTATTGTCAAAATTTTACACAACCCATGGTGTTTGATTTATTAAGCCTTTATTAAACAGTTCTAATAGATGTAATAAGAACATAAAGTCCGCCGAGAACCTGTTTTATGCTCAATAACTCTCCTCATGCCCCTGTGCTAAAAATGACGACATGTAATACAATAAATACTAATTAAACAAACGGGGCGGGGCACTTTGAGAGGGGTGAGAGAGGTCTTAGGGAGTTTTGGTATAAAATTACATTGCATAAGCTCAAAATCTTTTTGAAATATCGCCTGGAAATGATAGTGTTACACACAGACAGAATGTATAAATTTACGACCTTGAACTTTGACCTTTTGACCTCAAAATCAAAAATGGTCTTTATTAGGCCACAGGGAGTTGTTATGTAAAATTTCATTGCAATAGCTCAAATGGTTCTAGAGATATCGTGTGGAAACGAAAGTGTTATAACAGACAGAATTTGCTTATTTATGACCTTGACCTTTGACCTTTTGACCTCAAAATCAATAGGGTTCTTTTTTAGTCCATAGGGAAATGCTATGCTAAATTTCATTGTAAAAAGCTCAAATGGTTCTCGAGATATCGTGTGGAAACGAATGCGTTACAGACAGACAGAAAGACGGGCGGACGGACAAACCCAAATTAATATCCCCCACTTTTCAAGCGGGGGACAAAAATAAAAATTGAGGTCCATATTATCTACAAGTTTCCACGTTTCCCCATACCGCGATACAATGAGACTCTCAAATCTAGGAGGTAAATAAGACTTCCTTTTTTAAAAATAGACAACAAATTAAACAATGTCAGCTTGGAAAATAATTTGATGCTAAAAAGTTAGGACATAATTAGAATTATAAATATCATTTGATGCAAGTTATCTTAAAATTTTTAAGTACCGCGATATAATGAGACACCAGTATACACACTGAATTTTTTCAGTTTTCCCGATCGTAACTAGGAGCACATACAAGAGTGTTTATTCCTCCGTGGCACCTGATCCCATCCATGAGGTGATAGAGGTTCTGTTTGTTTTTAAAAAATCTTAAGCAGAGCAAACAAACGGACCTCCAAAAATATCAAACGAGGGAAGGTGCCATGGAGGAGCAAGCATCCCCTGTCGACCGATCACACCCCTCTTTTGCTCTTTGTGATCGGGAATACTGATCAGGTGCCATGGAGGAGTGAGTATCCCCTCCCGACTTGTCACTCCATGTGTTCCTTGTCATGATCGGAAAATAACAGAAAAATCCGTCACAATTCATTGTGTAAACAATGGCCGAACAATTAGTATGAAAAACGTTAGTCTGCATAATGATAGATTGTATATTTGCTAACAAAGTCATTGTTTCAAACATAGAACTTACGAAATGATGACTTTAAACAAGACTGCTGATATTCTTCTTTTATCAGTTTGTCAATAACTTGCCTTGCTTTAGAAATTCTTCATACGTAGAACATGTTCTTGCATATCGAATCAACTGACAAATAAACCACGTTCGCAGGGATAAAGGTACATTGCTGCATAATTATGTAAGAGAGATTGATGATTGAAAATTTGAAGTCATCATGTTTATCATAAGTTTTTGTTCTTACATTACCATTGGTGCCTTTCTTAATTGACGAAACATCGTCTATATACATGGTTAAAGGCAACAGCAAGTGTTTTCTTCTTTTTCACGCCTAAGATTTTGAACAAATTCTGCTTCATGTGAATATATACAATGTATATAATGGAGCGAAATGGCAGGAAATCCAAAACTCTTTTTATAACTGCATAAAGCGTAATATCTAAATGCACTAAACAAAGTAAAAAAGATCAGTTTACATGTGGGTTTGCACATTTACTAGTGTACAGCTACTTTTAAAAATAATTAATACACTTAAATATGTGAGAAAAGGTTGAATTTATATCTCCCTGATACTGCTCTGTAAAGAATACAGTAAAATGTGATTTGTTGCTTTTTAAAAAAATTAATTAACTTATCGCCGTTTCTTGATTTTGAAGAATATGTAGACACTTGACGTGTACGTTAAGCTGTCTTGAATTTCATTGCAATTAAAATAAGTAGCATCTACATCCATTAATTACACGATGCCAACATTATGCTACACTTTGTGTCAATTCAACATTTAAAGGGAGATCTTAACAGGTGTTTTATTGCACATAGTGGTGCATTATTTAAAATCAACCTGAAAATTTATCTATCTTATGATGCATGGTCACGCATCAAAATTTTAAATCAGCATGTCTGCATGAAAAAAAAAAATTGGGAATCTATAACAGTTCATTGTTAGCTGTAATTTTTATTCATACTTAACATAAATTTTAAGTTTACTCAGAACGTATTTGTGAAAAATTTCATTCTTTTCACTTAAGTTTCAAAGATTTGACCTAAATATGCAAAGGCTACAAGACTATGATCTGTATAGCCATGTTATCATTTTCAATTTCAGATTGAAAATTAATAAAAGTCACTAGATGTCAATTGGCAATACATCGTTGATATATCTAATTGTTGAGTTCAAGGTCACAGTGATTTCTTCCTCTAATATATTATGTTTTTTGAATAAATTCTACTTCAATGTTTTTTTGAGTTCCAATTGGTACTTATGGAATTCTGGCAGAGTGTTGGAGGACATGATCGCCAAAAACTATACAGATATTGTTAATCAGAATCTCAACGATATTTTTAATATGAACATCAGAGTACTCGTGTGCACAATCAAAATGTTTTTGAACAAAATACTTTTCAATGAAAAAGGTAGTTAAATTTATGAGTTCAATTATTTTTATATTAAAAACAGCCGTCTTGAATGTCATAAAACTTGGACTCTTTTTTATCGTTGGGAAATTGTTGTATCTAGTTTTGAAAAGTTGTACACTACTCCTTAAGTTTCCATACACGCTAAGGAGTTCTGATTCTATCCTTATATATAAATTCCAATATATAGAAATTAAATTTACATTATATATGTATCAATAATTTTATAATCAATTTCAAGTATTCTTAACATTTTTAAAGGCCAAGATAAATTAATTGAACATGTTATTTACTGTATTTCCCACTTTGAAGAAAACAACAATTATTTCTGTTCACTGATACTGTGTTGTGTCTGAACATTTTTTCTGAGGATAATTGCTACGTACCATATATTGAAAATTAAATAAATAAGCTCAATATTTTAACCCCTTTATTCCATATAGTTTTCTCATTGTCCAAAAATATTTTGCACTGGTGTAGGAGATTCTTTAGTAATGAATTTTTATAAAGTTAAGCATGGTAATTTAAATTCATTTTAATTGATGGGAATATTTTTCTTAAACTGGCTTATGTTTTTGAAGAATTTATTTCTTAAAGCAAGCTATGGATACAAGTTTAATTACTTGCAGAATTCAATCCCTTTTAAAACACAATGAAAACAAGTCATTCAAACAAAGACTATGTTGCTACCTGCATAGTCAGCCGGGCAAGTACATACAATTCGTTTAATCTATTTTTTTCGCTTCCGAATTACTGAATACAGAAGGATAGATGGTTTTCATGTTGCCCCTCATAGTGTCTAATAATTTACTTCGCTTTATAAATTGTTCATACGTAGAGCATGCTCTTGCGTATCGAATCAATTGAAATATATAAATTCCGTATGCAGGTGATAAAGGTATATTGCTGCACAAGTAAGGGAAGATAACGATAGTTAAAGTTAAAGTCATCAAGTTTATCATAGAGCTTGGTTGTTAGATTTATGTCTTTTTCAGGTAAAATATCCAAATATGAAACAGATGTTTCAGACTCTGTGGTATCTTTTATCTCAAGCTCACCAGGATATATCGTATTGACATAGGAATGGAAATTACCATTGTTAATTGACATTACGTCGTCGATATATCTAAATGTCCATTTGAAGGCCACAGCAAGTGTTTTCTTCTTTTCACTGATAAGATTTTACACAAAAACACTTTTGATTATAGCAATATCCATCATCAAAGCCACAAGCCTGAATTCTGGTGTCAAAGAATCCAAATATGTACTTTCTTGACTTTTTTCAATTAGACTGTATAAAACTTTCAAATGGACAGATAAGCGAATGCAACGAAGACAAAACTATTTATTTCCTTAAGGTAGTGAATCAAAGGAGACACAGTTTATTGTAGATTTATTGAAAATCATGCATAAAAACCAATTATAAAACTAAGTCTTATGTTTTTATTGCAATCAAACGATGTTTTGAACCAGATTTTTTTTTTCAGAAAAAATTTCACATTTTTTGGTATCAAGTACCTGTTATTGGTTTAAAATAATCGATGTAACTAACTGATTAATGTATCTTTTAATGAAAAAATGATATGGATGTGTATTGTTCATTTGCGTACGTTTGAACGTCATTGCGATGGGTAAAAAGACAATGTTTACACTTAAAGTAAATAGAACATACACCAAAGAGTCACAGGAATATGTCATCTCTTCCCAGCCATCATTGCCACAAACTCTGAAACAAGAGAAAACTTTTTTCAGTGGAAAAAATTCCAGAAAACAATCAATTAAGGGTTTTGTTTTTGGTTAGTTTGGGTTCGTTTAAATCTGTTCTCTTTAAATGAACCCTCTCAATACGAAAGCTACTACAAACGCAATCATACTTATTTTACATAAAAAATGATTCAATTCATAATTAAGTATTTAAATGTCCTATCAAACAGAAAAGGTAGGGACCAGAATTATAACTTATCTTTATATTGGACGAAAGTCTTCTGTTCTTTAGAATCATCCAAACATCGGTGCTTTAGCACAATAACATACCTTGATAATTGACCAAGCCATCACCGTCTAAATCCGCCTCTCGTATCATCTCTTCAACCTCTTCGTCGGTAAGCTTCTCTCCTAAGTTTGTCATAACGGTGCGTAGGTTGTGCCCGTTGATAAACCCTGTATTGTCTCTATCAAACACTTTGAATGCTGACTTTAACTCCTCTTCAGAATCCGTGTCCTTCATTTTCTTCGCCATCATTTGTAGAAATTCATCAAAGTCAATTGTCCCATTACCTATTAGATGGAAATTTATTTACGCTTACTGGTAGTTTTCAGAGATTAATATAACTATTGCAAAAACATACCCAAGATGATAGTTTTGGTGTATTCCAAAGCGTTTAAACAATATCTATTTATAAATGCATTTAAATTCTAAATGACGAAATGATATTTTATGTTTAAATCAATGCTTATGTCAAGTATTTATTTCTTACCGTCCACGTCAACTTCCTGTATCATTTCTTGAAGTTCTGATTCTGTTGGGTTTTGACCTAGTGACCTCATGACCGTTCCCAATTCCTTGGTAGTAATTGTTTCATCACCATCTTTGTCAAAAAGACTGAAAGCTTCTTTGAATTCTAAATAGAAACAAAAAGGGTATACGGTTTCTGTTTTCTTTTTCGTATGTCTCATGGTTTATAGGTAATAAAACACTAATAATGGAAATCTTACCTAATATCTGTTCTTCAGATAACTCTGCTACCAGGTCCTGTTAACAAAAATAATGTATCTTTATGTACTAAAGCACATTCTTCCACCTAAACTGTCCACAAATTTTTAAGTGGTAATTAAACTTTCTGCAAAACTTGTCCCTATGGCTTTATTTACCCTTTAGCATGAATTGACATTCTCAAATTTTCCAACTTTTTATAAAATTGGTGAAAGAATGTTATCACTAGTTCAGTATACTAATAAACTACGTAGATGTTGGCTCGATGTTTCAAAAAGTCTTTTCAGTTCCAGAAGTATTCTGCAGCATGAAATTATTACAAGTATATGGAATGCAGTTATGACGATAAAATGTACATCAGTGAAACCCGTATGCAGATATTATAATTTTAGGCTAGTACATCTTTAAAATATTCAAAACTTTAATGTGTTGCAAAATTACTTTTCGTGTTTTAGAGCTAGAAAGCATAAAAAATGCTGCATATATTTGACAACATTGTTTAATGAAGGATACTTACAGCCATTATTTTTAAGTCCAAAATTCGGATCAAATCACGTGTATAGTTCCCAAGATTATATCTAAGCATTCATGCAACACCAGAATTATTTTTTGGGTGATTAAACCAGTGATCCAATCGTCAATTTAAAAAATTAACTATCAAATTATGGTCCATTCATTAAGCATACATTTAAATCAAATGCATAAAATCCTGGTATAATAGAGGTTTAGAAGAGGTGTATTAGTTGCAAATCGATAGCCAAGAACAAATTTGAAAATATCGAATTTTAAATTCAGGACAACCATTTAGTACATCGAGTTGCAGTACAGTGCAAGGAAAAATGATTGTTTAGAAAACGTCCAGCCTTTCATGATGAACAATTGGACGCTAATATGAGTATTGTATAAAGTTTCCGATATTCCAACCAGTAAAGTAAACATAGATTTATTTGATCTGTAACATTTGCCTAACTTAAATCTTTAGGTTTAATGTTTATCTTTTTTTTGCTGAAAAAATGCTTTTTAATGACAAACGCACACATAGCTGGTATGAGTGATTGGCATATAGGCAATAGATAGCCCGAATATGTAGGCTATCTGTTCCAGTATTATCCCTTAATTCCATCCTTTAGATGATCTTCTAGGATACGTCAACAATCAAAAGGAATGTCTATGATTTTACAACACTCTAAACCTCTTTAACCCAGAAAAATGGGACTTACTGTTCAAGGATTTATCGATAGGACTTGTTATGATCTTTTAAAAACGTTATGTATAAATCAAGAATCTTTTCTGAAATACGATACAATGAAATATTTAACCAATAGATAACATTCAAAACCCTCTAATTATACACGATACACTGATAACTTATACACGATACATTAACAAACATAATTGTCTACAGGATATAAACGAAAACGAAATGGTAACGTCTGTAATGCACACACTATTATACAGGAAAGTAAACACAACACGATGTAACAATTGTACTTTTGTTGCAAAACTACAGCAGGGTTATCTCACAGGCACCTGACGTTACTTATTTCTCTTTTAATAAAAAAAATATATACACATACCTAATAATTATTAGGTATGTGTATATACTTTTTTTATTAAAAGAGAAATAAGTAACGTCATGTGCCTGTGGGTTATCTCTCCTGCCGTAAACGATATGAAGTACTTATTCATACAGGGAAGGACATCGGACTAAAGAGTCTCTATAAAACGTAAGACCCAAAATCAATGCTCCTGGGTCAGAATATATACAACAACTAAAAGTGGACGGATTCATTTATTCTCACGCAAACCACAGTCGTACAACAATTTGAACTCATTCATGTATAACGTTTCTCCTTTCAGTCAGTTAAATTTTGAAGCCTTTCAGTTCACCACCAGTAATAGAAGAACATCATTTGAAGGATATGAAAAAAGATGTAGGCAAATCCAGTTTATCCATTGACATCATTCATCATCGCTACAAATTCTGTAAGGCAAAAACGTATAAATTTTTAATTGTTTAATATATTTTATATATTGTATGTTCAAGATGCAAATCATTATATTAATTCAAAGGTAGGCATACTGGAGCATTTCTTAATTTCTAAACACCACTATATTTTTAATAACTCATCTAAATCAGAAATTTTCAATATAGACTTGAAGGCTCCATAATTTAAAATGATTTTGTAATGTTGTATACGACGTTATTAGTTACTAGTAATTTTGCATAGTAAGCAATGTGACATTGTTCGATCAAGCTTACCAAATCGTTCGGTGAAAAGCAAACATCTTGTGTTTATGAGGATTAATTGGAACTCGTCCTAATTAATTTTATTTTAGACTTACTTAAATAACCTCTGGAAGATATCTACGAATGCGATCGCGACTCATTAAGAAATGTCTGAATTACAAATATTACAAAAGAAAGGAGTTCAAGAGTAGTAACATTTTTTTCACCAATTTCAATTTCGAATATAAAGCGTGGCTACTTTGGTTTCATGATGTGCTCATTGTTTTTCGACCTCTCAAAGCCTGTCCAATACTAACTCTACTTTATCATATTCAAAGTGCAAATGATTCGAAATGCAAACATTGTAAATAGTATATATCCAGATCACATTTTAATTTTTGAAATTAATTGGGTTGGTGTAAATATTCAATACAGACAATTATAAGATTTAGTTAAGTTACTGACCTTCAAAGTCTATCTCGCCGTCGCCGTCCAAATCTGCCTTGTCGATCATCGAATCAATCTCCTCTTCTGTGTAGTCGTTTGACATCATCTTCATCATCATCTCTTTCTGTTCAGCTCGGTCTATAGATCCGCTCCCGTCAGCATCAATCTCTTTGAAGGCGTCTCTAAGCTGTTCAATTGGATCGCTGGATCGCATTTTGTGGGTCATTATTTGCAGGAAGCTCTCTAAATCTAATCTATTACTACCTACAAAAATGATGAGGCTGAAAACTAACCTTTTGAAGAGTCTTCCTTTTAATACATACATAATCTTAAATAATTTAAGTAGAAATACATCAAAATTAAAAGATTTTTTAGTCAAGTGTAATAAAATATAGCTGATATAAGGAAAAATTGGTACATGTACGCTTATAAATTTTGTTTACATACAACAATAGATAGATCTATTTTTTGATCATGCTTACACATCAAAGATTTAGTACATATTATGGTAACATCTATATAAAACGAAGAATAGATTATGTAGAATATATTATGTAAAATAGATCATATTATTGTAAGGTGCTGCGTTTGCTACCTTTACACATTGTTTCAATGATATCACTAATCTCATCCTCAGGCATTGGCTGTTCTACTAGTTCCAGTATTTCTTTTAAAAGGTCCTGGTGAATGTAGCCTCGCCCTTTCGCGTACATTTCAAAGGCCTCGGAGAAATCTGAAAAAGATCCATTTTATATATGTAAAAGAAATGAAAATTTATTGACCGTTTATTGCTTAGAGGTATTGAATTCTTAACGTTATCTCCTACATTTAAATCTTTAAAGTAAAAATAAGCTTCTTTACCTGCGACCATCTCATCTTTCATGTGGTACGTCTGTGAAAGATAATCAAAAATATGTTGAAATAAGCCAATCCATGATATAGCATATAAGAGATATGATCCATGTATTTTTTGCAACCTTAAAGAACAAATAGCTCATATACTGTTATGACTTGCACAAAAAATTGTGAATTAGTGTTGTATAATGATGGTGTACATAATGAAAAAGTGGCAGATGTTACAAGTACACAATTTTAGGAAGCAAGCAATTTTAGAACGTTACATGTATTCATTGTAAGAAAACTGTTTACTTTTTTTTATTATAAATGTTAGTAAGCTTTCGATGTTATGCCCGATAAATGTCGGATTAAGATGTTGACATATTATTGCATAAAATGTGGAAGTCTTTGATTAAAGAATGTACTTAATAAGGTTTCAGCAATAAATTAATTTTAATAATAAAAAAAAAAACGTTCATCGGCAGAAAATTAAAGTTAGTAAAAATCTCTTATTATATATATTCGAGCTGCTTGTTTTTAGATACCTTTGAAGCAGTTCATCTTTATTCATTCATTTATATTTTTAAGGGGGTGAGAGAGATTTACTTATAAAAATTCAAAGAAAATAACAATCTGTTACATTATATTGATACAGAATGAGCTTAAGGTAGTTTAAAATTAAATGACAATGAATTCTGGTGCTTTACATTATATGCATATGCATCAGATTTACTTTCTCTTGAAATCAAATGTAAAAAAGAAATCATTTACATAATACATACTTCTAAACAACAACACAAACCAAAACGTGTTAATGTGCATCAAAAACAAAACACGTGTCAAACATTTTAAATACTTAATGACAAGGTGATATTTTTCTAAGTGAGTGTCCTAATGAAAGAAACAAAACAAGTTCAATACTCTCAGCACTGGATATCTGCTCTATGTCACAACATGTTGGTGAAATGATGTATGAAACCTGGAGATAACGAACAGTTTTCAAGCTGGTATGTTCATTCAAACAGTACAAGTCAGGGACAGAGCAAACACGGACCACTTAAACATCAGAAGTGGGATCAGGTGCCATTAAGGAATAAGCAACACTTGCCGACCTGTCGTACAAGCCATGTGCTCTTTGTCGGGAAATAGGTACAAATCCGCAGGCAATTTAGTTTGTAAATGATGGCAACAATTATAACGATAATAAATAATATGTGTCATTCGTGGTCCATTTTTTAATAAACCACTTTGATGTGGAAAAACATGTAAAACAAACAAAAAAAGAATAGATTGATGATATTTTTATCTTGAGGTAAAATTTTGTACATCTATTTCAAAATGGCAAAATTTCCCTAAAGAAGAGCTAAAATTATATTTGTGTTCAAATTTCCGAATTTTCTTTTTGGCACTTATTTAATACATTATAAAATGCCCACACTTTTTTGTACTATGGTATTCAAGTGAGTTTTATAAATACTAATCTAAAAGATATTTTTTTTGTTTCGGAAATTATATTTTGTGTAATTAACTCTTAAATTCTCAGGTTCATGTATCTTCATGAGCAGATTGTTGTTGTAAAGCATCTCTTTTGAACAATGTTATTTCTTTATGTTTAATTGCAATGCTAGCTTAACACTTTTGCAATAAAGGATAAGGTATGTCATATGATTGCACAGTAATTTTGTACTGCATGAAGGACACCATTCACTATTCATTTACTAGTAAACAAAGTCAAGTAGGTTCAGAATGCCATTAATTGTCAATAAGCATATCTAAATCATTTTATAAAAAGTGCATGAAAAGGTTCTTGAAATAACAACATCTAGATAAAAAGTAAATAGAAAGGTAAAAAAAAATACATTGATTGAATAAAAAGAAAGCTAAGATACACGATCGTTGTGCTCTGAAATTGAATACCTGTTCCCCAAATGGATTCGTATTCTAGAAAACACAAGTTATCGATGAACATTGATTTTACAACACACTGGTATCTACATACACATTGGATCGATGTTTTATAATGGATTACAGTATGTTTTCAAAATGACAAGGAACGTAAACAATGGGGACTTACCGAAGACATTTTGTTTTCCACAAAACTTAAAGTAATTCAACCATCGGGGTCTTTCTGTTGGAAAAATAAAAGAATAAAATGGAGTCGACGAAAATGGATGATGAATACAACTGTCAAAGAATCTCAATCCAAACTGAAAACATGGATCAATACAACGCTTGATTGAGCACGGTTAGAACATGGTTGTAAACCAAAGATTATTAGGTATTTTTATCTCCCGAGATCGGGTCAGGTTTTAAACAGTTAATACAACCATTTAAAGTCATCGATATTATATTATCAAACAGCCTTTTATGGGATATTGTTGAGGATGATTTTTTTTATCAAATGAGCTTTAAAGTCAATAAATTGGACTTTTATAACTTACGTGTTTTATTTTTTCTGTACCAGCATGGTCCAAGAGTTGTGAATATCAACACAAATTTCCGTTTCTATGTATGTTTCCAAACAAAACCGTAGCATGTGTTGATGTTTCAATGGCTTAGAATCGATGCCCTTTAAATTGTCTCGACCCTTCACTGACATTATATCAAGCGTGTAAAATTATTGAAAATTTCATTGTTAATATTTAAGGAGGACAATTTTATTGAAAGCAGTTTTATTTATTTTAAAGCTCTGCTTTCTGTACATTTTTGCATTGATATTTAAAATTTGATGTATATGTATGTTTATATTCTTTTTACAAGCAAGATATATAAAATTATCGGATTCGTTATCCGTTTTCTTATCTTATTTGCATCTTTAAAAATCAATATTGCTATTGTGGTAGGAAAGAATTTTTTAAAAATCAATTCTTCGTGCATGGAAGCTTTTTGTATCGGAGAAGAAAAATAGCAAATACTTCATCATTAATTTAAAGGTTTTATTCATTTTTGTAACTTCTCGAGTACATACAAGTTTTGTAGCATTGAACGATGAAATATTGGATTAATGACTGAAAATATGATCAAAGATTGTATTTGTAAAACATATAAATAGATCTGTAGTTTCTTTCTGTTAACATAATAGCCTTTATTTTTCAATATATATATCAGAAGCACAATTAATTAATTTACAGCACAACATAATACAAAACATTGAAGAACAATAAAGCTTAAGATACAACAGACGGTAAAATTTTATCACTGCTGTTCACCATTTAGAAATAAATATAATAAAATAAGAATTAATGCTAATAAAGAAACCAATCTAAAAAAAAGGTTAGAGCATTACCTCTTATGATGTAATTCGTAAACAAAAATATTGATTCCTTTTTTATCAAATCATATTATAATTCACTTCTGAATTGCTTTCGAGTCAAAGATTGTCACAAAAAGTGAAATTAGTATTCGATGACATCTGTATAACACCATGTTCCTTCCATGTTTTCTAACCCGTCATCACTTTTATAAACTCTGTAAAAATATATAATTATAAAAAATTAAAATTGCACAAAATATCAAAATTTTAAAAATCAAATAGTATGAGAAAGAGAGAGAGGGGGGTTAGAGGAGATATCAAAAGAATGCTAGGATACTAAGATTTATATAGATAGATCAACAATATAAAAAAAAAACAGTGTATGACTCTCTAAGTTTGGAGACCTTACTAACTTACCAATGTAATTAATATCCCCATCTCCGTCTATGTCGGCGACTTTGACAGCTTCATTTGCCTCTTCGTCCGTTAATCTCGGCTTGTCCCCCATAGTCGTCAATATGAGGTGGAGCTGATTAGAACTAATGGACCCAGTTCCGGTGTCGTCAAACACTCGGAAGGCCTCGCGAATTTCGTCCTCTGTATCCGTCTCCTTCATCTTCTTTGACATCATTTGCAGGAATTCATTGAAGTCAATTTCCCCATTGCCTAAAAAGTGAAAAAATTAACTCTGTTTTTCAAAAGTTCATGAGCCAACAAACATTTGGTCAAATTAACATACATGTATGAAGAATACTGTTATCTTTTATCTCTTAATCCAATCTATATAGAATTTAAGAAATCAATTGCAACCTGATAGGAATTTAAGTTAGTTTTACCATCTTGATCCACTTCGTTAATAAGTTCCTCCAGTTCGGCGTTTGTTGGATTTTGACCTAGTGATTTCATTACTGACAACAGTTCGCCACCCGAAATGTTCCCGGAGCCATCTTTGTCAAAGAGACTGAAGGCCTCCCGAAACTCTGTCAGTGACAAGAAAACATTTTGAGGATAAACTTATAATATGGATGTAACTTATATCATACCGTAATCTGGAAATTTTTACGTAGATTTTATTTTGCGAATCCGGGTCAAAGTGGTGTTGATTAATTTTTACGTTTCAAAATTTTGCGAATTACCACTGCTTTGTTTACATTTTCTTATTGGTAATTTATTTTTGAGAAAAATATTTTTGCGAATGCAAAGAACTCGCAAATTTACTAAAAATTTATCTACAGCAAAAATTTCCAGATTTACGGGTATTTAAACTTGACAATCAAATATTTTGATAATAAATGTGGTGTAATTATGTAAACATTTTTAGAGACTTTTTTCAATCCATATTGCACTGCTAATTCCTGAGAAAATGTGGTGGATGTAACAGTAAAATACAGATAAATGAAAAAGAAAAATCACTTTCTCAGTTTCAGATATATTAATTTTAAAGATGCTTAAAATTTAACGAGAGAGAGAGAGAAAGAGTCAAACCTTACCTGCTACTTGATCTTCCGTCAATGCATCCTACAAAACAATATACTGGTATAAATTTTAAATTAATAAAAAAAATTCTATATATTTATTTTTACGTCTCATTTTATGCAAAATTGTATTTTGAAAAGAACTTATTTTATGTTACCTCACTCACCATGTTTTCTTCAGTATATAATCCTTAATGAAATATTAATCATTTGTTTAAGTATGTCAGTACAGATTTGATGATATCCTGCTTCTTGTAAGACAAAGGGTGGATTGTTTTCAGAACTGCTTGGCTTATGTTAGGTAACCCAAGACGAGATAGTTATCTAATCCCCACTGTATGATGGGTTCTTTGATTTAAGTCATTACTTCAACGAGTTAATCTCTGTCTATATTATACTCTTAAGGAAAGATCATAATCAAACTTTAAGAGAATATTTTTTTTAATGAAGAGAATGTATGAAATATTTCCTTACCATTATTAACAGACGGTTTTAAGAAGAATAGTGACATCGTAACTAAAGGTGTCCATAAAACTGGGTAATTTTTTTCCTGTATTTCACAGTTATGCCTATATGCTCTTGGTTAATAAACAATTCTGTCTTGAAAAAAAAGTTCATTTTTACCGATTAAGTATTGATAGGAATATTAGTTGCCATGAAATCATTCAGTGCCATCTTGATATTACTATCTTTTTATTGTACACTGAGGAATCGTCAAAATCTAACTTACTATTGTAGCAATGAATATATGATGAGATAAAAAAAAACAGTATTCAAGCTGATAAGTCAATTCAAATAATACAAAACAGGAGCAAAGACGGACCTCTTACACATTGGAGGTGGGATCAGGTGCCATGGAGGAGTGGGTATCTTCTAGGGGTGGGACGATACACAGATCATGCGATACGATACGTATCTCGATATATTGGCACGATACGATACATATCTCGATATTTTGATAAATAATAAAACTATTTTTAAAAATTAGTATTTTATTTCATTTCTTGTCATTAAATCAAAATGATAAATCATAGAACTATTCAAAAGAATAAGTATTTTATTTCATTTTTTGCCTTGACATTAAATCAGCAAATAATTTTATATAAAATCATGTGTGCTTTGAAATAAATACTTGAAGTTCATCAATCTCATTAACTAAAACTTTATAAAAACAATTATAACTAGATCTTTTTGTCGTTCAACAAAAACGGAGGGCTTTTCGACCCCTTAAAATAAAGAATCTTAAAAGAAAATCAATATTCTACAAAAAAAAATCATAGAATACAATATTGGAAAAGTTCTGTTGAGATCAATATTTCATTGGAATCATAACAATTCTATTTGTACATCAGTGTCTACACAAAGAGACATAACTCTTTCGTGGTTTTTAAAAACATACGAAAATGTACTGTTTTTCAATCCACTAAAACTCCTATAAGAGGTCAAAAAGTGACCCCAGGGCCCATAATTTTTAAACTGTAATCTTTATGCTTGTTGTAATACCAAAATTACTTTAAAGATTGGTCGAGAATTTAAAAAGTTACAGAGAAAAAACCGTTTTCTGTACTGACCCCTAAAATCCTTTCTATTTTAGGGATTTTTATTTTCATGATCTTACCTCCTTGAGACAATGCTGGAGTCAATATTCATGTGAAATTTTAAGAGAATTACTTGCCTACCTTTTGAGATAATGGAACAATCATGATTTCGAATTTAACATAGAAATCTCCATAGGCAATTTTAAGGCACTCATAAAACCTGAAGAACTCTTTATGTGCATAACAAAATTAAAACGTAGAGAGCATATTAGACTTCAAACAGGTCAACAAAGAGAGATAAGTCTTACATTATCATTTTTGAAAAGACTAAAAAAAATGCAATATTTCAGGTCTCTAAAACTCCTATAAGGGGTCAAAAAGTGACCCCACGGACCATATTTTTTAGATTGTACTCTTTATGCTGAACTCAAATCCGAAAATTGTTAGAAAATTCATTGAGAAATAAAAAAGTTACAGGGCAAAGGTCTGTTTTAAATGTTGGCCCCTAGAAATCCCTTATTTTCCCACATTTTGATTTCATAAACTAATGAAGTTGGAACAGTATCAGAGTCATTCTGTATACAAAATATTACAAGAAAATCATAATTACTTTTAGAGATACTGTTACATAACTGATTTCATTTTAACATAAAAATTAAAAGACCTATAAAACCGGAAGTTCAGGTCTGATTGATATGAAACTTACAGGATATATCCTACTCATTAGTTTAAACATATTCTTATCCTCAAAATAATTTTTGTAACGTTATTATGACTTTCAAAAATTTCCTCCCCCCTTCTTCAATGTTTGAAGTCTTATATCTCGAAAAGTATTTGTGGTCAAAAATCACATACGCGCACTTTTTTATAGGATTAGGTCTCTAGAATTCATATCTTAAATTTTGGAGTCTAGACGCTAAAATTAAAAATGTTTTTGGCTTCTTTAGAAATTTCAGTTTTCCCTTTGTAGAAACCGGAAGTGACAAGACCGGAAGTATAAAACATTACAGACAGGACATTTTTATATAAGCAATCTAATAGTTATAAAATAAAATACCTACTTTTAAAGGTACTCCTGAAAATCTGAGCAAAAGAATTGCTAAGTATAATAATAATAACTAGACCTTATTTTTGTCGTTCAACAAAAACGGAGGGCTTTTCGACCCCTTAAAAAGTAGAATCGTATATTACACATTTAAAAAAACCTCAAATAATACAACATCGCAAAAGTTCTTTTGAGATCAACACTGAATTGAAAACATAACAATTCTCTTTGTCCACCAGCGTCTACTCAAAGAGACATGACTCTTTCATTAATATTTAAAACATACGAAAATGTACTGTTTTTCAATTCACTAAAAGTCCTATAAGGGGTCAAAAAATGACCCCACGGCCAATATTTTTTTAAACTGCACTCTTTATGCTAAATGCAAAACCAAAATTAGTTTGAAGATTGGTTGAAAAATAACAAAGTTACAGGGAAAAGGCTGTTTTCTGAATTGACCCCTAAATCCCTTCTACTTAAGGGATTTTTCTATGCATGACCTTACCAAGTTGAGATAATGATAGAGTCATTATTCATGTGAAATATCACGAGATTCGCTTGCTTCCCTTTTGATATATGGGACATATTATGATTTCATATATAACATATAAAATCTCCATAAAGAATTTTAACGTTCTTATAAAACCGGAAGTAATTTACATATCCATACCAAAATTGACTCTTCATATACATATCAAAATTGAAACATAGAGAGTGTATTAGACTCCAAACATGTTGAGAAAGGCAGATAACTCTTGCATCATTATTTTTTTAAATTACTCAAAAATACAAAATTTAAGGTCTCTAAAACACCCATAAGGGGTCAAAAAGTGACCCCACGGACCATAATTTTTAAATTGTACTTCTTATGCTGAACTCAAAACCGAAATCAGTTTGAAGATTGATAGGTAAATAAAAAAGTTACATGCAGAAAACTAATTTCTGTACTGACCCCTAAAATCTGTTAATTCAAATGAAAAATGTTTTCATGACCTTACCACCGGAAGGCAATACAAAAGTTATTTTTCATGTCAAATATTATGGGACTTGCTTGCTTCCCTTTGAAAATATATGACATTGCATGATATCAAATTTAACATAGAAATCTCCATAGGCAAATTTAAGGTACTTATAAAACCGGAAGTAATTTACATATCCATACCAAAATTGACACATAGAGAGCATTTAACACTCTTAACAGTTTGACAAAGAGAGATAACTCTTGCACAATTATTTTTGAAAATACTTAAAAATACAAAATTTCAGGTCTCTAAAAGTCCTTTAAGGGGTCAAAAAGTGACCCCACGGACCATAATTTTTAAATTGCCCCTCTTATGTTTAACTCAAAACTGAAATCAGTTTGTAGATTGATTGACAAATAAAAAAAGTTACAGGCAAAAAACGGTTTTTCTATACAGACCCCTAAAATCCGTTTAATCTGAAGGAACCTTGTTTCCTGATGTATTCTCCGAAAGACAATAATAGATTTATTATTCATGTGAAATATCACAAGAATTGCTTGCTTCCCTTTTGAGATAATGGACATTAAATGATTTCTAATTTAACATAGAAATCTCCATAGACAAATTTAAGGTACTTATAAAACCGGAAGTACACTTCATATGCTTACCAAAATTGAAACAAACAGATCATTTTAAACTCCAAACATGTTGACAAAGAGA